>JANHJO010002842.1:107407-122434 GCA_032468235.1 Pseudoxyrhopus heterurus
CAGCTTTTTGTAACCTTTCCAATGGTTAATTTGCTGTCTGCATCTCATAATGCAAATCTTTGGGGGGTTGTAAGAAATTTTATTTTCTGCTTCTAGTTGAGTGGAAGGGAAAAAAAAGCAACCTGTGCATATACCATTAATGAAATAGGTTGGTAAACCTCTGGAGATGCTGCTGGCCTGAAAAGTTATCTAATCGAGACACTTTCCAATCAACCAAGCAGATGACCATAAATGAAACCAAGGTAGTGAATTAAGTAATATTATCACATAAACCAAATCATGTGGGATGCACATATGTATGATTCAGCTCCTAAACTAAGTCAAGCAATATAGTTGCTGAAAGCTAAATGAAGGCTTTTTGATTCTCAAAATGATTTATGGGATATACATCAGTGGTTCTCCAATATTTTATCTCCTGTATTACACCTATGCAAGCTTACTTGGAGACTTAGGCTACAGCTCTATACTGGGAACTCAGGCAATATCAGCCTTCAATATGTTTTTTTTTTTTATGGTGGTCTCTGGAGCCTAATTTTAAACAAGCTTATGGAAAATCAATAGTGCAATTTCTCGCCAATTTGTGGTAGGAAACACATAAAAACCAAAACCTAAGTGGTATACGAGACTCAGCACATTTTTGTACATGGTGTCTTCTTGCATACCCATAGTCCTTATGAAAAAGTATAACAAAACTTTCAGAGGGCTTGAAGGCAACATTTTTTTTAGAATACTAAAACCCAATATCTTTGCTACCTCTTTCTGAAGACCTCAGTGTATTCTTGAGAAAAGTCGCTTTTCAGAGTGTGACGGGTGGTATATAAATTTAATATATACCACCAATATACCTATACATATGTGTGTGTGCGTGTGTGTGTGTATATATATATACACACACACACACACAAACCCATAAACACACATATTTTATATACAATAATATATATAAATAATTGATATATAAAATAAATGTTAGTTTATAAATAAATATTCCAATATGGAATATTATATTCCAAACTGGAAATGTTATATGGTTCTTTTTAAAATCTGTTATGTTGTTTTATATATATATATATATATATATATACATTTTTTATTGTTGTATTGTATCTCTGTTGTGAGCCGCCCAGAGTCCCCTGGGAGTTGGGCGGCATATAAATACAACAAAATAAATAAATAAATAATACAATATCCCCAATCTATTAAGCAGAATCATTGCATTTAAAATGGTTGTCATCCTGAAGTTTATGTTCCCCCTCAGTATTTATAAAATCTATAAAACAATTTTCATCAGTTATTTAATATTATTGTTGCCTTTTACTTTCTATTTTTTATTTTTAAAATATTTTATTAGGTGTCTTGAGTATTAATTAGATTAGGAGGATATAAAGGAATATAAAATAAAAAAATCTCTCTGACTGAAAAATCGAATTTGACCAAACTTATTCAACATCTCATTACCTGGTAATCTTTTAGTGAACTCAACAAGCATTTTAACATGGCTAGTTGCCATTTCTGTTAAAACAAGAAAATTTTCTTCTGCACTGAAGTCCTCTTGTAACTGATAATCAAAACAAAAAAATCATTAATTATACCTAGTGATAAAAAAATAGGAATCCTAGAAATGAGTTATTAATTTTTCTTTAACAACTATCTGAAATGTATAGGATTAAATATCAAATAGTTGAACAATTATTGAAGTATGAATGTTACAGAAAAATGATTATTTTAGACAACAATAAGAAAAAATGAAATAGATGAAGACATTATAGCAGTTTAAAAGTCTCATAATCTTATACACTATAGATGGAAAATAGAGGATGTCACACATTCAACTTTTTGTACAACAGATAAAAACTTTCTTTTCTGCTTGTTAGGAGATCTGAATCCAAATTCTATGCCTTCACTTCATGCTTGACCAGACCAAATATAAATAGCAGTACTTCAGCTAGACTGCAAAAATTCAGAGGATGCCCAAATAATGACAAGTTAAAAGTTTTTTTCTTTTTAAACTTTGTCGCCACCTAATGGCCCACTGAATTTTGTAGCCAATATGGTACAGTGAGGTCAAAATAACCACTAAAAAAAACCCTTACTGTTTATTGGCGTCATTTGCACACCACTTTAAGCCAAAATATTGATCACTAGATCATTCTATGAGAGAGAAAGCATGTATACTTACAAGCTTTTTGGTAACTTCAGGAGGAATCCGCTGTTTATTATAAGAATCCATTATATAACGAAGAAGATTCTGTTGTTCTAGGCTTAATTTTACTTTCTCCTATACTGGCAAAAAAATTAAACCATAACTGAGCGTGATTTTCTACTTCATACTTAGATATAACTACACACCTTTGAGCATCTTTCCTGATTTCAATAATACAATGGAATCATTTACATTTGCATTATAGGTAGTCCTCAGGTTACTATACCTATTGGAACTAGAATTTCCATCACTAAATGATACAATCATAAAATGCAACAGAACATGACTATATTACTTAGCAATGGCAATCCCAGCAGTCTCTGTTGCCATTGCAGCCCCAGGACCATGCAGGTTGTTAAATGAGAAGAGGTTGGAGTCCCAGGCAAACCGTGCAGGGGGAGGCGGGCGTGTTGGTGCTGTGGGGTTTCTGTGTGCAGTGGGACAGTACTACAAGTACAGGCAAATAGACAGGGGCCACAACTGGTTGAAGGGTTGGCTGGTGCTGCAGGTAGAGCCTACAAAATGTAGATGGCCTGGTAGGGGCTATGGGAAAGTGCTATGGAGGGTGGACCTGGCGGAGTGGTGCTACTGAGTATGAGATCCCTGAGATTTCATAGTCCGTAATAGGGTATTTGGGGAGAAAAAGTGGCAAAAGCAACTGATGGGAGTGACATACAATCTTCCCTGCTATTTTCTCCATTGACTTTGCTTGTGGGAAGCCAGCAGGGAAGGTTGAAAATGATGATTAGTGACTTCAAACTGCTGAAGTCACCATAGGTGTGAATGAGTTGCCAAGTGCCCAAATTGTGATCATGTGAACTTTGAAGATAGTCATAAGTACCACATATTTAGTACAGTCATAACTTTGAATGATCACCAAACGAGTGGTCATAGTTTGAGGACTACCCGTATATATGCAAAATAAAATAATACATCTTTTCAATAATGACTTAGAAATAAATATTTTTGTAAGAGACTCAAGGCTATATCAAGCTAGTATCAATAGTAATATATTGATTAGTCGTTAGTCCATATCAGAATACAAAATATAGAACAGAACAGTAGTAAAATCATATGCTATACAAACTATGTGTATATGATGGGAACACCCTGTTACTACCAAGATAAAACTTGCCAGACCTGTAAATATTAACTATTTATTTATTGGTTTGTTTCTTTATTTGTTTATGGATGGCTTTAGAGTCCTGATGATTGTCTGGACTAGTCTTTGCTATTTTCTTGGCAAGATTTCAGAAGTGGTTTGGCATTGCCTGCTTTCTGAAGCTGAGAGAGAATGACTGGCTCAAGGTCACCCACCTTACTTTGTGCCTAGGTCAGGACTAGAATTCATGGTCTCCCAATTTCTAGCCAGGCAGCTTAACCCCTACAATGAATTAGCCACATCTGTCATTGCATCAATACTCTAGATCAGTGGTTTTGAACCTTTTCTTCACCACTCACCCTTTTAAATATGTTTTGTGGCCATGGATCATGGCCACAGACCCCCAAGACTTAAGATTTAAATCATAAGATTTCTTTAAGCTTTCGTGGACCTCCTGTGATGACATCACAGCCCCCAGTGGTCTGCGGACCACAGGTTGAGAAACACTGCTCTAGATGGTTCATAAAACATTCTAAGCCATGGTTTGCTTAATCATGCTTTACTGAATAAATCACAATTGGCTAGTTTCATACCATCAGCTAAGTTAGAACTAAATAAACAATATTTTTCCAGAGAATTTAATTCAGGGATGATCACCACACTGAAACTGATTATATCATAGTATAAACTGATATATTCTCAAGGCCATCAGTGAACACTTTTGCACATAAATAACATATAAATTATATTTTTACGGTTATATGGTTTATTCTATCAAACAGAAGATTTACTTATTTGTGTTATTAAAAGCTCACCTTTCTATAAGATACTAGGAGTTGCTTGTCAGAATTGTTATTCAGTCTTCCATACTTACTAGATGTATCAAACTATAGAATTGATGAGAAGGTACAGTAATTTTATTACCTTATAGAATTTAGTTGTAGATGACACTTGCTTCAGGTCAGGTCTCTTGGGATTTTCACTAATAGCCTCATCTGGGGGCTGTGATGTATTTTTTCTTAGTCGTTTTGACTTGCATTGGATTTCAGTTAACAAACCTGAATATTAGAAAGCGAATACTTATAATTTGTACAACTGACACTTATCAGTTGGTAATCTGACAATTTACCAAATCAGTTGGTAATCTGACGATTTATCAGTTGGTAAATAACTCTTATGTTGTTAATCCCAAAAGTAACAAATAAAGGCTCATGTGCAATTACAATCTCCTATAGCATCTTTTTTTTATTAATTCACATGTTCAGGTAAAATTATCCAGGGGTGTGCGCAACTACATCCATTCCTAGACAAAGTTAGTTTGGCAACTAGGATCATAGTTAACTGCCAAGCGGTTAAGACCTGGTTATGCCAACAAGCTTGGGGCTGAGGATTTTATCCGAGACAGGGTTTTTAGAAACCTTAAGGGTTTTTATTGAACGTTTTTAATGTTTTAACTGTTTTTAATGTATTTTAATTGAGATGTTGTGAGCCGCCCGGAGTCCTTCGGGAGTAGGGCGACATATAAATCTTAAAAATAAATTAATTAATTAAAAATTCACAAAATGTTATTTTAATTATATGCATGTTATATCTAGTATATCTACTTCCTTTGTTATGTCTGGACCATGGAGTCTTTTAAATACGTTCAGTCTGTTTTCTAAATACTTTTCAGGGCACTAATCTAAACAGGGTTGCTAAATGTTAACTGTCTGTATTTAAATTAATAGTACATTCTGTTCTTTTAGATATTAGGACAACATGAACTCCAAAAGAAAGTAACTATTTTGGAAGTTTAGGCTATCTAGTTAGTTTAGTATTCAATTTACATACTAAAATAAAGAGCTAAGTTTGTTATTTCTTTATCTTTTTATAGTCTAAACTCGGCAAGATACTGATAATCCCACTGATTTGGACTGTAGACCTATTTCATATCAGAAACACAATGCAAAGAGACATTTTAATGCTTTCTCTAGTGCTATTTCTAAATAAAAAAATCCATTCCTTGAAGCTATTTTTTTTCCATTTTGTAAACTTAAAGGCATTTTGGAAACCAAACAAAAACAACCTACTTAGGCTTCTAGATCATTCTATTTTAAAGCATCATAGCATTTAATCCTGTTTATACTTGAATAGTAATATGAAAGACAGAATCAAGCTTGCCAACTGTAATGTTACTGTGTGAACTTTTGGTGCTGTGCTTATGAATTAAAAAAACAGCAGGAAATTGTGTGAATACTATGAATACCATGTGCCAAGAGATTTTATTCTCCTTAAGAGAGGTAGACATAAATATTAACTATAACTGGGGTTATATCAAGGATTCAACTAGGTATTGATAATTATCCTGTACTTGCATTGCTATATTTGAAAGATTATAAAGCTCAACTGCATTTGGATAGACTCAGATACGGGCTTTCTCCAGTGCATGTGTTCTGAGGAACCACTGTTATCTTACCTTAATGAAATCTTAACAAAAATAACAAAACAACAATCCACATAAATGCAGCATATATCAAGTTCTTGTGTCCAGTTGATAATGTTTAACAAAGGATGAGGTCAAGCCCAAATAGCAGCTTTCAAGATGTCATGTAACAAAATAGGTATAATGACATACCTAGGAAAAGAGATCCACTATTGTATCAGTAGCGGACAATTGGATAATAGAAGATTCTGTAAATATTTAATTCAACCAATATATTATATGCTTTGGTAAAATTGATTAGTCTTTCTTAGGCATGCCATGACAAACAAAAAGATGCCAAGACTCTAACCTTAACCCTAAGTTGGAAAGTTAATGAGTAGTCTCAAGTCCTTTTCTCTATAAAAATTCATAGGATCTATTCTTAATCCACAAACTCTAAATCATTACTGGATGTGCAAAGGCAATCACTAAGTAAAAAGCTAACCATTGTGAAAACAGATAAGACGTCTGATAAACTCCAAGCTGGAGAAACTGGGACAACAAGGTAGACATTTTGCAAACCTTTTTAAAAAAAGGGCTGAGGAAAGGAATGGAGAAAGCAGTGGACTATAATGCTCCATAAGACCATAAAATGTAATTGCTGAAAGCTAAATTGAAATGGATAAAAAATTAGTTTATGAGAATCGTGAATAGAAATCTTTTGTTTCACTTGAAGTCTATAAAAAGTTTCCAGCTGGCATCATCAATGGACTGAGTTTTAATTTAGTTTCAGTCATAAATTTCCAAAATATCATTTATGAAAATATAGGAACTTGGATCTCCCTGCTGTCAAATATAGGGAAGAGTGCTTGATAATATCCTGATTCTCAATGGACCATGTAAGAGTGGGGCTGATTGAATAATTATATTCTAACTTATAAACCAGAGAAAAGTATGGTTCTGGATCACCATGAATTATCATAACATGTCTTGACCTTACAAGCCAATTTTATAAAGTCCTGACAATGAATGTAAGAGTCTTACAAATAATTCTCTTTCAATAAAGTTGCATGAAATGACACCTGAATGAATCCCCCTGCAGATTTTTTGAGCAGTCATAACCTATCATCAGATGCACTACAAGATTGGCCATACAGAAGAACTGATGCTAATAGGTAGATTTTTTATAGACAACATGATAACATGATAAAAGAAATAATGGACCAGAAAAGGAAATAAAACAGCACAAATGAAGTGAATTATTAAGAAAAAAGGGAGAGACTGTTCCTTCATGTATAGCATGGCTATCTCTGATCAATTGTCCTTTGTATTCATGAAACAGTCTTGGATGAGAGATGAAAGATTGAGCAGAAGACTAGTATTAAATTTCAAATCCTTTAAATGGAAACGGAAAAGAATAATCCCTGAATGAGATAGATTAATTATCCACATAATAGTGTGTGGGTCCTTATTTTAAGATATGAAATTATTGTGACATATTTTATTCATAAAGCGTATATCACATGGCACAGCCTAAACAGTGGTTATGTTGATTTTGTTGTTTGTTTTATCCTGACTGTAGTTAAACTGTAGTTATGTAGTTAAACTGTATGCTGTTTTTACTGTTACATGGTTTTGTACAGTTTGTTAGATATGCAGAGTCATAAATTCACACCATGCAGAATCATGAATTTGCAATGGAAAGTTATATGATTTGAAATAATAATTGAATAATATAATTTGAAGAATCCATTACAGAAAAACATAGTGACATTATGTGATCCCTAGGATTGTGACTAATCACTATGTAAAACTAATCACTATGTAAAACAATCTTTGGCCTGACTGTAGAACAATAAACTTATTACAATCATGGACATCATGTAATCTCCCAATCGTGAATTAGAAATATTCTATTTAAACCTTCTCTTAGTTACACTTGAAAATAAATTAGGGCAACAGACTTTAATAAATAGGGCTAATCAGCCTTCTCTAATTTCATGGCCTGTGTGGAATTCAAGCCCTAGAATTCTCATCAATAGCTATTCTACTCAGAGATGTTAATACTTGGTGTTCAAAATACAACGCTCAAGAATTGTTATTAACAATTATGAACAATTTCTTAAGATTATTAAAATTTTGCCATTTTTAAAACCAATTATATGTATGATTATATATCTGGGGGTGGTGTGGTGGCTCAGCGATTAAGATGCTGGGCTAGTTGGCTGGTAGCCCAGGTTTGAGATCTGAGCGCCATGCAACAGGGTTAGCTCCCATTCCCGCTCCAGTTCCTGCCAACCTTACAGTTGGAAAGCATGCAAATGTGAGTAGATAAATAGGTACTACTTCAGTGGGAAGGTAACAGAGTGTTGTGACATTATGCTGGCCACATGATTGTGGAAATGTCTTTGGATAGCTCTGGCTCAATGGTCTTGAAACAGAGATAAGCACCGCCCCCATAGTCAGCAACGATTAGTGGAGTAAAATCCACAGGGACTGCTTTACTTTTTTTATGATTATACATCATATATATGAAAAAGAATGTCATCATTTAATTGTTTGTATATGTCCATTAAACTTCTGAATATTAATATATACACACAATTCTTAGAAACAGTTGGAAACAAACTTGATTTTTTTATAGAAGATAATGCGTTTTGGGACAGGCTGTTTTTTTTAAGAAATATTCTTGACTTTTTTTTCTTTGCAACTAAAGTTTTGGCTGACACCTAGAAGTTCATAATAAAACCACCACTAAAAATGGCAATAAGGATATGTTATGCTAAACCAATTGGGTTACATCCAACTTTATATGAACAAACTTTTGCTGGTATCACAGAATTGCCTGTCTCTCTGTTCCTCTCTGCTTACCATCCGACTTAAGCAGAAATAAAACAAAATTTTGCTACCACAAAATTCTGCAAGACAGACTTGGAAGTGACTTTGCATTTTACAGATTGCCAGTTAAAATAAAAGAGAACTAATCTCTCCAGGAACATTTTATCTGATTCTATCAAACTTGCAGAAATGTAGCCCCCCCCCCCTCCAAAAAATAATCAAGCAAGCAAACAAAAACTTCTGCTATTTTAGGAGATTTGATGGTGATGAAAATATAAGAATGGTAACATGGGTTTGGCAAATTTTGTAGTAGTATAGAATTAGAATATTGAATGAAATATGACAAATCCAAAATTTCTGGACATCCTTATTCAGAAGTGATAACATGGAACCATTGAAATGTCCTTCTAAATGCATAATGCATAACTACAGATGCTGTTCCCTGGTTCTGCTCTTTTTGTAAACCAAAGATATGAAAAACTTGTACAGAATGAAATATAAGCCACTTTTAGTTTCTAATTCCTCCTGTACCAGGAGAGGCAAAATATGTCAGACTGTGATACCAAGAGAAAGTTATGTGCATATAGACAGTTTTTGAGGGTTTTTTCGTGGATTTTTATTGGGAGTTTCTCGCCTCCTGCTCTTATATTTGCATTAAGCTTAACTTGCCAACATGACCTTATGTAACAAAAGAGGGAATACCGTAAGTCCCTGACCATTGAGAGGTATGAAAAAAGAGGGCCTGGAAGTGAGCATCTCTTACGTCAATCCCTTTGAGCATTTCTTATGACACACAAAAATTGCAGTGGTTTGTAATTGGTGGCCTCATCCCTAATATCTAAAATAGTGTAAAAGCACTGCATTTCTGCAATCTTTGATGTTTTTACATGATGAGAATGTTTTTACAACTAACATAGAAACTTTTGCTGCTATGTGTGTTGGGTTATTTCGATTTGGATATTTATTGAAGTAAATTACCAATGTCCTGATTGATTATAGAGTCCATTAGTGATTATGTTTATATTGCATTGTATTGGATTGTGTAAGTTCCTTAGGAATCACATGACTAAAGTTTAAGATTTAATAATAAATAGTAGTACATAAAAATGTAATGTGGTTATGAAAAAAGGCAATGGCTTACTTTGGATTCAGTAAATGGATTCAGTAAATGACTTTATCATTTTTAGCTGTGATAATTGCAACCAGATGCTTCCTATAATTGATGATTATTCTCTCACAAAACAGCAGAAAAATTCATGTTGCAGGATCTCCCTTCATTTCATTCTCACAAAAACAAGTCTGTGAGATAGGCTGGATTAAGGGAGTATCATTGGCCCAAATTACTCAATTACTATTTTTATGGTTAAGGGTGGGCACACACCTATTTTTAAAGTTAATCCTTCAGCAACATTATTAATTTCAAAATTGTGCTATCTCATGGATACAGTTGTTTGTATTGATACTTTCCTGCTAATTATTTTAGTACATTAAATATCTTAATCACTATATCTTATTATGAATGTAATTTATCTTTATTGAAAAATATACTGATGAATATAAAAAATGGTTCATAGGAACCTTCAAAATGTATTTTTATGACTCTGCAGTAATTAATTATTTTATCTTGGTTTAATCTTGGCTCTGTTTTCAATTTGGGATTATTTTTTTTACTTTTTGCTTTCTGGATGCAGTTCTTTCTGGTGGTGTTATTTATTCATCATAATTACTACATGTGATACATTACTGATGACTACTGATGTAATTGCAGACATCTGTAATAGAATCTGCTCCAATAAATAATTCGAGAAAAGAATAGGTAGCTTCATGTCAGTTCTCCCAGGAGAATTACTACAGTTCTCAGTGGATTCAATGGATTCTAAAATTATGAGTATTAATCAAGGAATTCACAACAGCACATCCATCATTTAAGATTGTTTTATCTCCCAGGAAAGAGAATTCCAGTTGAAGAACTTAGAGGATACAGTTAGAGAAGACAATTCTTTGTTCCATGTCACATCACCATCCTTTACAATTCTTTGCATGCTTGAAGAAAAAAGATGCTGACATTTAAGAGCCGTGGTTACAGTGCGGTACTGCAAGCTACTTCTGCTGACTGCCTGCAATTTGGCAGTTCAAATCTTACCAGGCTCAGTGTTCACTCAGCCTTCCATCCTTCCGAGCTGGGTAAAATTAGGACTCAAATTGTTGGGGACAGTATGCTGACTCTGTAAACCGCTTAGAGAGGGCTGTAAAAGCACTATGAAGCAGTATATAAGTCTAAGTGCTATTGCAATTATCAGGTTTTTCTTATTGCAACAGATATGAAATTTACTTGATCATAAATTTCCTTGGGAAGCTGTACCTGAATCATACAGTCTACTACGTGCTATGCTACTAGAATACCTGCTTAATTTTATTCTACTAACCTAAGGATTTAGTTGGGATTATGAAATTGAATTTACATTATCAGATAATATAATTTTTAAACTTTAATAGATTTTAAATCTGAAGGAAGAATGAAGAAAAATGTCTGATGTTGTTAAACACTGAATTGGTTCCAGTTTCCATTTCTTAATTTGAATAGCTAAATCTGCTACAAAGGCAGATGGAAACAACAACTGCAGCAGATGTGATTTCCTTTATCTCTGTTTTAACTCTAAATTCCTGAAGACCAACATGTAATGACAGAGTGCCCCAAATAGAGCCTATAATGGAGATTTTGTTGATTTCCTGGCTGCAACAAATGAACAAAAAAATTATATCTGTAATCAAGATATATGTTTATAATATTTTAGATCTATATTTCATATTTTATAGTTTTATCTCTTGTGCTTTTTAATCAAAATGTTATGTGAATGTGCCATATGATAAATAATATACCATATGATAATAAATATATTGTTCTCTTCCTGCCAAAATATTCTAACTGGCTTTAAAGTTCTTTTTAATCATTTTTAAGCAAAAAACTAAAAATCATAATTAGAATCTATTGTCATGTTCTGTCAAAACAATTAGAGGCCTCCAACATGGTCAAAGTCCTTCTGATAATAAATCAGGAGGCATGAAATGAGGATGGTGCACAACTTGCTGAACCTCAACATGTTTTTTACCTTCCTGAGAGAACAAAAAACTTCTTACATATCACAAAGAGCTTAGTTGAAGTCAATGGTTTTTTATTTTAGTTTGGAAAACTTGCTCAATCAAGTGTTTAGAATCAGACAACAACAAAAAAATTATACTTGCTGACCTGTAATCTAATTAAAACCACTAAGAGGAGGAACACTTGCTCTTATATAAAGTGTACAAACTTGCCAATGTTTCCCTGATTGATGAGCTATGATCCTAACTAGAATATAAACAAAAAGAGCCATTCAGGGAAATGCACACTATTTATGATGCATTAACAGAATGCTAATCTGTTTACAGTAATTTATAGAGTTTCTGATCCATCTAAGCTTACACACATGCACTAGCTCACACGATGGGACTTTTCTCCATTTCCTTTACTTACATACTCAAAATTTGCTCCAGATGGTCCCCAACTCCATTGAAATAGGCTATAGCTACATAGAAGGATGAAGAGGCATCTTTCTTGCTAGTGATAGCATTCCATGACTGGATGAGTACGACTGGACATAAAACAATGTTTTTATATAGGATCCACCATGCTATAAGACATCTGTATATTATGTGCATAGAATTCCTGTGATACAATTATACTATAGAGCGCGACTCAGCTTAGAATACTGCATCATTTTAAAAGATATTTTCTTTTTAGGTGTACATTTGGCATAATAAAGCAAGGCCTTAAAAACTGTTGCCTAATAGGAAATTGTTGAGTTTATTTCATTAATATATCACAAAAATCATACAACTTCTGGCAGGCTACAATCAAAATACTTTTAAAAAATGAAGTATATCTCATGACTTTGACTCTTTTCATGGAGCATTTCCCCCCCCCCCTATTTTTAACTAATTCAAAGAGTTTGCATCAACCAGTTCTTTACATAATGTGGGGGTTAATCTTATCAGATGTTATTTATTTTAGGAATACTGTAATTACAAGGAATACCTAAATTAGACACTATTTCTACATATTTTACTGCCCTCTAGCGGTCTACAAATGCTGCAAACTATTAAGAAAATAAAACAGCAATAATCTGTCCCCCCAAAATAAAGAGAAATTATATTTTTAAAAATTCTGAAAATCATCTCTGAAAATTTGCTACCTTACTTCCAAAGGTATAATTTTTATTGTTTTCTTTGACTTAAGTCTATCTACAAGTTATTCTAACTCAAGGTGTAAGCCTGATGCTCCTCTGAACCATCCACAAATGAGCAACCCACTTATGGTAGCTTTGTTAAATTCTTAATAATAAGAATATTTTCAATTAACGGACCATCCATTTTGGAAAACATAATGAACTTCACTGATCAGAAGACAAAAAATATTAAAAGCAAATGCTGTGAAACAGGCGTTTTGCAGTCAGCCAATTATTTTTTTAATGATAATGTGGTAGAATATAATAAGGAGGTTGATTCCCAGGAGAGAGGGGGATGCATTCCAGAGGAGTAAGAGGCAACTCAGCCCAGATATTATGTATAAGAGAAATAGGGTGAAGACAGCCTCTCCCTAAGAGTTAACAGAATACATGCAGGTAGTAGAGTGTGCTCAGTCTGGCAAGATTTTGTCTACAGATGTGAAACATTCAAGAACTCAGCTTGGAAGAATCACCACAAGTCATTCTTGATTTGGGGCCTGATTTTCAATGCCTATATATAGAAATGAAATACATGGTGGAACATGAAAACAAACAATTTTCTTAGATGAACTAATTTTACGTGCCATCAAATTGTTTTAGACTATGTGGTTGCTTGATGGCATGTAATCAATCAATCAATCAATCAATTCATCTAAGATCATTCTTAACAGGACATAATCATTATCCTATTTGTTTTTAAATATATTATTTATGGTGAATTAGTAGCTTCACTGCTAAGAGCAACATCACGTATTCTCTCAATTATTTCAAAAAAAATTGTATTTTCCCCCAAAATACAGTTTATATGAGTGTGAAATTAGGATTTGACAAATGAATGAAAAAATATGATTCTATAGGAATATCAAGATTCTTGCCTTTTCCTGGGTTGACTGCAGCAGGTAAACTGTCCCAATCTAGGGTCCATTTAGGGCAAGGATGAGGAGAAAACATTGCTTCAATCCCTTTTTCCTGCATTTCAAAGAAAAGAAACCATCAATTCAGAAATCTGCTAGAAAGTTTAAAATACCCTATCTGTACAATGTAAAGCATTATGCATTAATGATATCCTGATATTAGTTATGTTTGAAATACAGGACTTTTATAGACAAATTATGTCCTGGCTTTTATATCTACCAAAGCAGATGCCCCAGAAAAGATTTGCACTTGAGCTAGCTAAAACTGGCATTGTTTTCTTACAACAGGAACCAAAAAATTCTCTGTTCAAATCATCACTCAGCCATGAGTTACTTACAAATTCTGTTTCTGCTTTATAAAGTTTACAAATTAAGTTTAAATAAAATATTTTTATCACTTAAGATATAAGTAATTATGTAATTAAGCAAGAAATACATTTCTCCTCTTCCGTTATAGTACAGAATTTCTAAAGCAACCTAAACTCAACCCATTTTCTGGTTAAAGTTTCATTGTCATTGATGCAGAAGCAAATTATTTTATTTTGCAGAGAATAATTAAAAAAAAAAATTGCAAACATGATAAAATATTCTCAATTTTCCAAACTAATTTTATTGTTAAGTTCTAAAAACATAAGGAAATATTTTTACAGTTAATATATTAAACCTAATAAAATAATTACCTACCATTAATTTTGTTATTGTTGGTCTTGGTCCACCAATAAACTGAATTTCCTCTGGAACATTTTCTAGCTCTTTAAAAGCTGTGAAAGTATTCTGCTGGCATTCATTTGGTAAAGGGTGTGATCGACAATTCAGGATATTTTTTATATTGCATTTGACAGTGGCTTGCTTTATTCCAGGTACTTCTAGAACCCTTTTGTACCAGCTCAATATTAAAGGCAGCTGTAGTATGTTGTTTTGGTGTTTCTTGCAGGCAGCCTTAAAGTGATAAATGAAAAGTTTACACACCAATTTGTTGTACAAAGAGTGCCTTTCCTACTAAATTTGGTACCCTTGGTTGGAATTATACTTATGCCTTACTAAATCATCCAATAATTAATACATTTTTGAATAAGTGCTCCAGAAAGGAATAAAACAGGTATTAGTTACTAACATACAAGAGTTGATTGGATGAAATGCTGTATGGTCTAAATAGAATAAATATTTTGACTTTTATTAAACAGCATGAAATATGCAACTAAAATGAACGAACAAAAAACCCTAAAAAAAGTTTGCTTTTATATTAGTACAAGGGTCTTCAAACTTGGCAAGTTTAAGACTTGTGGACTTCAACTCCCAGAATTCCT
>JANHJO010002842.1:122919-137296 GCA_032468235.1 Pseudoxyrhopus heterurus
TTGAAGACCACAAGTATTAAAGCTGTCAAGTTTGAAGACCCCTGTAAATTAGAAAATAAATAGTCATAGGAATGCATTTATGGTAAAGTTACATGCATATTTACTGCCATGTATAAATTAAGATTAGTTATAAGAAAATGTCCCAAAGGTGTTTTTTCAAAAGGCAACAGGACTGTCTTTCTTGAACTGAAAAAACTTAGATGAGAAGCGAAACATCTTCAAGAAAAAACAAGAAAGTCCAGTTGCCTATGAAAAAGTACCTTTGGGACAACCATGACCTGGATAACTGAGAATCTCCATAGACTTACAGGAAAATGTCTTTATATTGTTCATCCATGTAAGAATTTGTTTCAAGTAGGATTATCAATGATAATTTATAACCTACTTGGAAAATATTAGAAACAAAGAAGGATCTAAAATTTGGATTACTGTATATTGACTGGTGGGATAACAGCGATTTTAAACACTTAAAGTACTTAGAACTTATATTTTAATAAACTAATACTTATCAGTCTTTACTTTCAGATGTGAATATATAGAGGGAAGAGACTATCTATAGGCTAAAGATGATCAAATTCAGGAACAGGCTGCAAAGGTTGAGCACTTCCCACTACTTATCATTGCTCAGCTTTTACTTTCAAAAAACAGAGATGAATTATTCATTCTTACCAAAAAATGATGGATGCATGGCAAGAGAACTAGGTCTGTCAAAGTGAAATAAAGCCCTTCAGCAAATATATGCTCCAGGGGTGGAAGTTCAGATGTTTTTATTTTCCTTATGTGAGATGGCTCCCTGTTGGTAGCAAGTGGCATCTTCTGCAGAGTTAGTTTAGAGAAAGCTGTCCTCAGTTCCAAATCTGCAGAAGCAGATTCCTGATTTTCCACAGTCCTATCTTCTTTTGAGGAAATATCAGTGCTTGCTGTCTTGTCAAGGATCTTTTGCTGTTGAACTTTCTGTCTTCTAATTTTGTCATCGTTGTGCACTCTTACAGGTTCTCCCAATTTCTTTTCAAACAGCAGTATCTCTTTGGGGATATTCTCATGCCGATTATGAGATACTTTTAGAAAGTTTTCAACTGCCAGAGGAATGCTGATTTCACAAAGTCTGGTCCATTCACTAACCTAGAAATAGATAAGGTTGATGCAACAGTTAAAGTGCTGGATTACAACTGGAAATATTCAGTTTCTACCCCACACTCAACTAAGTAAATTCAATAGGTGACTTTGGCGTAGACATTGTCACTCAATCTAACCTACTGAAAGGTATACAGGGTAAAATTAAAAAAAATAGTTTTGGTTTTACCATATAACAGCTATACTAGTCTCCCTTTCTTTGTCGGTAAATTTAAATTTAACACAAAAATAGTTTGTCATGGAAGTGACTGCCTGAAAAGACTCCTGCGTTGGGGCTGAAAGGTGAAAGTGGAAGCAGTATGCTCTGTCCCATATTTTGGTAGACCAGGTTGCCTGATAGACCTGTCTCACCGGAAAAAACACATAAAACAAGTTGGTTTTGAAGACTTTTAAAATATAACATTAAGTCTAATATTCAAAGAAAAACAACTCCAGGGGATATTCTATGGTATTAACTATTTTATACAGCTTGTTCTAGACATCTATTGATGTGCTATATAGATATATCTTTTGCTTTTATGTAATAGAAGTACTTTAGAAATATATTTGATCTTCATTGCAAAGCACATACTAGATTTCAATAATAAACTCACTTCAGCACAAGCTTTCAAACAGGTCCTTTTAAAGCCCAAAAGTTCCAAAACGCCTTTGTTTGATGGATTCGCCTCATAGGTTTTCTGTACTATATACCTCAATACCACAGCAAGTCCTGCACGACAAAATCTTCCATTCTTTTCAACAACAGCAGGTAAACAGCAGCTTTGAACCATTGCAGGAATTTCAGCTCTTTTGATGAAGCTAATCTCTGGGTACTTTGACAATATTTCTTCTGTCTGTTGTATATCAGAATTTATTTCATTTGGAGTTACTAAAAATATCCTGAAGATCTTACAATCACAATATGCCAACAGAAACAAGGATATAGATGTGTGCAGAGGGTAGATACAGTCTTCATTGTGACTGAAGTAGTCTAGATATAGGTGGTCTTCATTTTCACTTTTCATTTTTTCCTTAAAGCAAGAAATGTAATTTTTTTTTAAAAAAAGAGTAGAAAATTATATTTACAAATTAATGTACTATATCCTACCATTAGAGACCTCACCGAAAATAGATCATTCAGGGTTTTTTTTTAGAACACATAAACTAGAATTGATTCATGCTATATATGGACAGCAATCCAATGCTGAGTTCTCTTCTCTGAAACATTTAGGATTTTTTTTATTTGCGTCAGTATAACACTATTATCGTGTGCTGTTCCACCCTTCATATTACTGATAACTATCATAATCAAATTTTAAAAATGTGGGTAAAAATTTAAAAAACATGGGCATATCCTTGCACATTTTAGGAAGGTAGAAAACTCATTATTCAGTGGTATATTAATATTTTACCACTTTCAAATGGTAGTATTTTAACACTAGATGGTATACCTTCAAAACAATTTTAGTTTTAAGAATGTAAAATGCCATTATAACAAGGCCAGTTAACATTTGCAGAATACATTTTATGCTTAAGATACTGTGAAGTTATCAGCCAACCATATGGTATACTGTGTGAAAGGCATCACACCTATGTCTACACATTACTGTTATAGTAATTTATTATATTGTTTATATATTGTAAGAGCATCTCATTCAAGTGCTATTGGCAATTTTACCACAGATAAGGAATTTAGATCACCTAGGGAGAATGGCCTATTCACAATATGGCTGTGATATGAGTATGGTCAGCCATAAAAACACATGACTGACCACTTTGACTTCTTTAAATTGAAATGATTTGAAAAACTGTTGAGCACTACTTCACTATTTTTATTATATTCATGGAGCCTGAGGAGGAAGCAGGCATTTTTAGAAATAAAGAATGGAATGGAACCCTAACCCTAACCATGTCAAATTTATAGCAGCTTGCTGTAATTAAAATATCAATAGTACGTTATTTTAAAAATAATATTTTAAAAATAAAATTGCCTAGATGTAAGGGAATCACTGGTTTCAGAACGGGTATTGGCAGACACACTGAGGCCAAGGAACAAAGCTTGCTTACCCCAACATGTACAATACATTGATTAAACATTGCTCATAAAACATTCTTCATTGGTTTTTCAGAACTTCATTACATTTTTTTACATGATATTGCAATTCTAAGTATTTAAGTTCCAATAAATATTATAGCATTTATTCATGAATAAATATGCCTAGAACTGAGCAGATGAATAGCAACCCAAAGCATTTTTAGAGTAAATTACACTCAATCAATGAGATACACTTACAAGTAAACACAAAGATGTAATACATAGGTACATGTTCTTAAAGCAGGACCCCATTATTTAATTAGCAATTACTAATTAACACTAACCAGAGTTTTTAGAAATATATTTTGAACCACAGTTCCAGTATTTTCATTATTAGTTTTTTCTTTTCTTGCTTAATATTGCATGAACTATGCAATTACAGTTTCTTTCAGGATATGATCATCTTACATCTATAATTATAGCCTGAGCTTTGTAGATGGTCCTTTACAGCCAATGCATCAATTCTAGTTTTCAGAGTTAGTTGAAGAAGATGCTCTCTACACTACTTTTAAACTTGTTTTGTAGAAACGAAGAGGTGAAAATCTCAATTAAAAGGATGCCCAAGGCAACTAGATTATTCCTTATTTACATCTGGGTTCCAATAATAAGAGCTCCCTTCAATAGAGAAAAAATATTAAGAGAATACGTGAAAACATTAGAAAGGGCTTTCTTCATCTCATCTTTCTAGATTTGATTTCTTGTGGTTACCTAAATAACTGTAATTCCAATTTTTCAATTTCATAGTAGATATTTTATTTGCATTTCTTTCACTTCTCCTATAGATGCAGTATGCAGAATTGCACAGAAATTATACAAGTTTTAATCTGCTGGCATTGTACCTGACTGCTCAGCAACTGTTTTTCCAAGAAAGTGAGAAAGGAACCACATCTAGATAAACTGTAATCTCAGGACCTTTATTGAAACAAATCTGAACTGAATATGTGGCTGACTGTATATGCACAAACCACAATGGCTGTGTCTATCCTGTACATGGAAATAAGAGCAAATAAACTGTACTATGGCTTCATATGTAATGTAGCGTGAATAATGACTGCATTAGTTGCCAAAAGTCATTCCGCCCTCATCCTCCAGCCTCATTGACCATTTGATGAACCCTAAGCCTTAGGAAAAAAATTAAGTAAATCCTCAAATTAAGGTTTACTTAATTAAATTAAATAAAATAAAATAAATTGCGAAACCTCAATGACTAACAACAGCTTTATAGCTTTTTTGTTTCTATTAGAGGTTCTACTGAGTAGTCAGCACATTACACCAACAGCTAAATACTGTAAGGCCTACCACGCAGTAAGTATGAACTCCACCAATGAGATTTTAATAATTATTCTGGTAATTTTATGCTCTGTCCTCAAGAATTCTCAAATGCGAACTTCAACCTTATTGAACCCACAATCTCATTTGAAAAGCAAAATACAGTATATTCCTGAGTATTCTTAATCTTGGCTGATATGGAAAACAGGATCAGAGTCAGCTATTATCTGGTTGGATGACCACTAGGAAAGTTTGCATCTATCAGCCAGACTAGGAAGAGTTAAAAAAAAAACAGAAAAGAGCAATAACAAACAATTTTTAAAGGAAATAGAAGGCATCAGGTCTGCTCAAAGGAGACATTACCTATCCCCTCCACACACACAAAAAACAGACAGCTATATAAAGGAAATACTGTAGCCGCAGATAATTAAAAATAAGAAATTGTATTTTAATTTCCATTTTATACTTCCACTAGCCATCAAGCATGCAGGCAACAAAGGAAATAAAGCACGTGAAACATTCACGCTTCTTTTTATCAGGGATGGCAAGACTGATCCAGGTTGGGCAAGCATCTGTCTGGAATGGTATAAGGTCTCCTGCTCGAGCAGGAGGTCCCTTCCCATCCTATGATTCTCGTCTACATGCTTTTAAATTTTTATTTTTATTATTATTCCGAATGACATGAGGCGATAGGCGTGGCGGGGGGGGGGACACTCTGCAGATGCCTAGGAGCCTCCTAATCGAGCGGCCGTCCAGGCGCCCAGGCTCTTCAGTTCCCAACCCTGAACCGGGGGGGGAGGGGCGGCTCGGGGACGGAGAACCGCTGCCCTCCCGCCGGGTATCCCTTACCGAACGGCTTCTCGTCCCTCCCGAAGCTCCACCCCTTCCTCCGCTTTGTCCGGGTTGGAGATCACCGCTTCCGGCGCCAGGCCGAGGACGAGCGGCCGACCGGCATCGGCAGGGAGCTTCTCAAAGCGGTAACCTGCCGTTGGGGGAGTTGGGCGCCGTTTTGGCGGGAAAAAGTGGTCGGCCTTGTAGTGTTCCCGTAAGTCAGAGAGAAGCGTGAGGCGTTTGGGGGTTTAGGAGTAGCCGCGGACGGGGAAACGGTGCGAAGGCTCGGTCCGCTTTTGCGGTCGCTGCCCCTCCGTTGTTATGAATGAAGATGGTTCTTATTGTTGCTTCCATGAGGGGAAATAAATTTGGCTTCAGAAAGGCGTGGAAAAATATCCCTTTTTTGGGGAGAATGACAGGTGTCTGGGGATAAACCAAAGGTTATTTGGCCCTTATGAGACAGAATCGTGATCCTTATGTGGTTTGTTCAGCATCTTGGTCAATCCAACCCTTTGTTTTATTAGTCAGCGTTTCTGGCTTGGCACAAGAGGAGAATCCAGACCAGCTTTTAAGATGTATTATGATTAACCAGGCCGGGAATCGGCAAGGGAAAATAATTTTTTCCCCAAATAGTAGATATTATTATGAAATGAAAAATGATAATATTTCTATTATGAAATCTTATGTGATGGTGAGATTAGCAAAATGCACACATACATAAAGTGGCTGCAATTCCCTCATTGTAATATTTGACAGACCATGAACAATCCCGCTTTTCAGAGTTTAGAACAACTCTGGAGGGAACTGTCAAATTTCTGCCATTCTGTAACTTTTAAAAAGCTTAATAAGTATTCAAATTCTGTGGCAGCTCTATCATCACCCCAAAACAGATGTAAGATAAAATGCATTGAAAGTGAATTTTCTATATGGCAAGGCCAAGTGTATTATGTACATATCTCACACTGATGAATGCATTATTGCCTCTGCTGTTGCTAACTCTAGCTTCCAGATGAACCTTAACTGAGGCTATCCTAGCTTCTGAAATCAACATTGGGTTTCTTAAATTTATAAAATCAGAAATTGTATCTGAACTGAAGAATTAATTGCTTGCATTAGTTTAAACTGTAAAACGTAAAGTAACGGAAGAAACTTCCTTTCTTCAAAGAAACAATGTGGAATGATTTTACTAATGTAATTGTTTCTAAACTCTCTAAAAACATGTGAGATCTGAAGGCTAAACGCATACTTGAAATTGACATTTTATTTTCTTTTTAGTTAAAGATTTTACTATGGCTGCTACTGTGAATTTGGAACTTGACCCTGTATTCTTGAAAGCTCTGGGCTTCTTGCATTCAAAGAGCAAAGATTCTGCTGAAAAGTTAAAAGCACTTCTTGATGAATCTTTATCTAGGGGAATTGATTCATGTTATCGTCCACAACAAAAGGTACTGAAATTTATGAATAAAATTATATGATGTTTTACGTGACATATATTGTAACAATAAATGAGACCCATTTTGATTTAGTAGTTAAAGGTCCCACACTAGAAGCAAGAGACTATTAGTTCTAGTGCTACTTCAGACCCAAAGTTAGTTAGATGACTTTGAGCCAGTCATGCACTCTCAGCTGTAGGGAGGAAGAAATGGCAAACCATTTTTCAAAATCCTCCAAGAAAACTACAGAGACTTGTTCAGGAAGTCTCCAGGAATCAGTATTGATTCAAAGATGGATAAATAATGTGCCCTGTCCTTTGCAATGTTTTCTTATCCTCCTGACTTTATCCAGAATATATTGTAGCCATATTAAAGGACCTGGTTTAAGACAAATCATTCTGGGGGAAAAACTATGATAGGTCTATTTATTACCTATTTCAGAAGTAGATCTGGTTTAAATACCAAACTAGTCCATCATTTTTTTTTAATTTGGCAAGTTCTGTGAACACAGCCATTTTGATTTATTCATGTACAGTATATCAACCTTAAGAATCCATGTATTTATGAAATGTATTTATTATCTCCAGTTTTACTCTTAATGTAACATTTTGTGCATTTTTCAGGAAGTAGATCAGCCCAAAGTATCCATTCCAAAACCAGTTTCTGTTAAGACCACTCCAAGCCTCCCTACAAGTAACAATAATGGGAAACCCACTGTAGTTGAGAAGGTGAAAAAAGAGGTGGAAAAGAGAATTGTGGATAAGGTAAGTTCTCTTGTTACATTTTGAACATTACATCCATTCCTTGTTTAGTAACCAAATTCCATTCCAGCAATCGGGTTGTAAGCAGAGTGGTTGCTAAGTGAACATTATTACAGAGAGAGAAAAATGCTATAAAGACCACTGGTTGCTGCCTCCTCATTCATTTAAAACTCTCACACACACTTATGCCAGCATTACTCTCACTCTGTTGTTAGGCTCCCAAAATGAGTTTATTGGCCAGAAAATGATTTTTTATTACCATTGTATTTGCAAATGGTTATTAAATGCTAAATAAGAAGTGGGTGTATTGAGGAAAGAGGTTCTAATAAAGTTACATATTTTACAAAATAAAAATATTTTTTGCTAGCTTCCAATCAAAGGTTTTCAGTCAGTATCATGCACATTTGTGTGCCACAAAAAATCCACAAGAGCACTTCAGTGAGCCAAAATATATAACTGGAAATCCTGTTCCATGACATTACTGGGATGGAGACTCTATTTCACAACCTGGAAGTACCACCTATAAGATATGTGTATGAGATGAAAGAGACTAAAAACTGCAGTACTGTTTAAATACATATTTTTGTTTTGCAAACTATGTTGTATGGGAACTATGTCGTTCCCATAAGTTACATAACAATAGTTAATTTATTTCAGAAGAATAGAGTGTGCTTTCCTCTGCCAGTCATTTAGTTTTAAAAGGGTGCTCTTCTTCTACAAGTTACTTCGTTCCTTTTCAATTATTAAGAGAACATGTTACTTTATTAAAACTATGTTTATTTAGTCTTCCCTTGAATTTAACTTTGCTATTTTAACAGCAGACTTTCAACTTAATAGAATACTAATTAAATTAGTTTGTCTAATACGGTGGTTCCTTGATTGGGGTATTGTTGGTATTAATCCTGATGCTAATCTCTGCTTAAATGAGTGTTGATTGCTGGTGAAAAGCTGCTGTGGTCTTCTAGCTTTTCGACTGTCCCTTTTGAATGATGTGTAGATGTAGTTTATCCCCATGTGCCTGTTGATAGCTGATTTGTCAGAGTGTCAGGCTTCCCGGAATTCTCTAGTGTTTTACACATAGTGGCACTGTTACAAGCCTTATACAGTATATTGTAAAATGACTTTTCTTCTGGGGCTATTGGGTCTTTTGAATTCAAAGGTATCTATTATTAGCACCACATACATCTTCAGTTTTCTTTATCGGAGAGAGGGGCGGCATATAAATTTAATAAATAAAAATAAATAATTGTACCCTTTTGTTCCTGTGTTATCAGCAGCTTTTTAAAGGTTATATAGGCTACTTTTCCTTCCCCTAAACAGAAATAATTACTTGGGACAAATATGTGACAGAATATATTAAATATGTATTTGCTCAGAGTTTACATTTTGTTTGTTACGTGACTATCATTTGCTAGGTAAAAGTGGAAATCAGTGAAGGAATTGACATTGCAAAAAAACCAAGACTAGAAAAGCCAGAAGCTCATGCCTCATCAATTACAGTGCAGACAAGCAAGGATTTGCCCATGGCAGACCTTTCTAGTTTTGAAGAAACTAGTGCTGATGATTTTGCAATGGAGATGGGTCTGGCTTGTGTTGTTTGCAGGTAAGTTTTTTAAATTTAGTAGTTATAGCATATATGAAGACCACAAGCAATTTATTATTAAACAATGGGGTATAAATTTAGAAATAAAAAGTTTAGTGGAGTATGAAAAATAAGTAATAAATGTTTACCAGTAATATCTGGTAGAAGAGATAGGAAAATGGTTATAGTAAAAAACTATGGAAAGAAAGAAAGGGGAAAATGCAACTTGACCCTGTGACAAACGGCCACTATGGCCACGCCCACCCCTGGCCACACACCACCACCACCCCAGCCCTCCGAGGTCAAACACAATCCTGATGCGGCCCTCAATGAAATAGAGTTTGACACCCGTGCATTATGTGTATCTACAGCACATCTGTTAGAACAGGGGTGTCAAATTTGTGACCTGCAGGCCGGATGCATCACATGCTGGCCCCGCCCCCGCCCAGTTTAGTGAAGGGAAAAAAAGTCCCGATATGTCATGTGATGCTGCCGTGACGCCGCGAGTTTGATACCCCTATGTTAGAAGATATTCACATTCCATGTCAGTGAGATTATAAATACAAAACTTACCAAAAGGTAAAGTTTATACATAGAAAGGTTTCTAAATCGTACCTTGTATTTTAACTTGTCTTCAGGATTTATGACCATTGTAATTGTGTCCATATGAAAGGCAACTTTAAAAATGTCTTTAAAAGATTTTCTTTATATTCCATTTATTTTTTTGTCAAAATTATCCTTTATATTATTTATATTATTCCCTTCTATTATATTACTGGGAAATAATCACTCTTTCTGATTCAATTAATTTTGAAAAATCTTCAGTTATATTTTGAATCTTAGTTCATGTTCCTAAGACCAATTACTACAGAATCAAAGCTGCTTACTTCTAAGTAAAGTTCCATAGAATCACATACTACGTGGGATTTTTTTTTGCCTTATTTTGGTTTTTATAGCAGCAAAATGTTCCCAAAGCCTTCTATACAGTATGCTAACTAATTTTCCTATTAAATTAAAAAAAACCTTTTTATCTAGCCTTCTGCAAATAGTTTCCATGGTTACCTATGTACCTGTCCAATGGGAATATATATAAAAGCAACTTAGTAATTAAGTAACCTGATTTGTTATCTAAAAATAATAGCCATTAGGGAAATTGTGTTTTGCTAATCTGGTTAAGATACATTTCCGTTCATATATAGGATTAATATTGTAACTTATATATTTCCAGTAGAATAAAATTTAATGCATATGATTTTCCTACTAATCTATACATCCTTATCTGATGTATTCCTTACTCTTATGATTTAAAGGCCTAACTTTTCTTCTGATTCAGTAGGTAATTATAAATTATCTTTATGTTTACTGTATAAGTTGAAGAAATATGATTTGGACAATGCCATTGCACAATTTAACATTTAGAATTCCCCATTAAATATATGCTGCAATTGGTATTCATTTCCTTTTTGAATTAATCGGGACTTGGAAGAATGGTCACTTTGATTTTGTTGACATTTAATCATTGACCATTTTGGCTGAGACTACTGGAATTGCAGGTCAGCAACATTTAGAGAGCAACAACTTTTATACATACAAAGTTAAAACCTTTGGATTACAATTTTGTTGACAATTTTGGTCTGTTTTTCTTTTACGTGTAACTAAGATAGGAAGAGAAGAGCATATCTTCCCTCTTATCTACCAGGTACCCTATCTCGTGCCATATATTCCCTTGCAGCTTTCATATATGCTGAAGAGGAAGAAGCTCAGAGTTCCTATGAACCACAAGATAGGTGGCATATAAATTTAATAAATAAAATTCCAAAATAGCATGATGAATTTTGGTAACTACAATGTTGCTTTGACCTGTAAACTTTAGATTATATGCTGGCAGGTAATAAACATTATACCCATTGATAAACATATGGTAGACCATTGGTTGAAAGAACTGGGCCTAGGCTTGCAGGTTTGTTATGTGGAATTGGAAAGCACTAATTTGGCCTCCACTGCTCATCCTATACATATCTGTCCATCTTTTCCAGTTTCACACTGTTGTGATCTTGTAGCTACTCCTAATTCTCTACAGCTAAAGATACAGAATCAAAGAATCATAGGGCTGGAACAGATCTTTGAGGTCTTCTAGTCCAACCCTCTGCCCAAGGCAGGAGATCTTATTGCATCCTGGACAAATAGCTGTCCAATCTTGAAGACCTCCAGCGATGGAGCACTCACAACTGCAGGAGGCAAGCGGTTCCATTGATTAATTATTCTCACTGTCTGGAAGTATCTCCTTAATTCCAGATTGGAACTTTCTTTAATGAGCTTCTACCTATTCCTCCTTGCCCTGCCCTCAGATGCTTTGGAGAATAAATCAATCCCCTCCTCCCTGTGAAACTTCCTCAAGTACCGAGAGACAGCTATTCCATGCCTAGTTTCCTAATTATTCCATGCCTAATTCCCTAGTTCCCATCATATCGTTTAGCCTCTAAACCTCTTATCATCCGTGTTGTTTTTCTCTGCACTCCTTCTAGAGTCTCAGCATCTTTTTTGTACTGTGGCAACCAGAATTGGTTACAGTATTCCAAGTGTGGTCTCACTAGTAGAGTATAGAGCAATACTATCACTTTTTGGTAATTTGATGCTATCCCTCTATACCGACAAATTTGTAAAAATATGTTTCAAGAGATTGACGAAATGATGTTTAATTGACTACTTTGTGTTTTATAGACAAATAACAGTGACTTCTGGAAATCCATTAGTGGAATGCCAGGAATGTCATAACCTCTATCACCAAGACTGCCACAAACCTCAAGTGACAGACAAGGAAATGAATGATCCACGGGTAGTGTGGTATTGTGCCAGATGTACCAGGCAAATTAAAAAAATGGTAATTTTTTTTCTATATCTCTGAGGAAATACTGTTTTAACTATTTAAGGAAAAGATTCCTTAATTGGCTAGAAAATTAAGATTAGAAAGAAGAATAGCTTGCTTTAATAAATTAGGCTGACAGCTACAGGGCTCTTTTCTTTACTAATGTTATTTTATTTTATTATAAAATAAAAAAAAATCCTTAAAATGTTTTGAAATATGCTTTTTTGTTTTTATGAAGATTTTATAAGGTCTCAAGTACGGTAGGTGTCTGTGGAATTAATAGTTTGAAAACTAGATATACTGTAGGTTCATATTCCACTTTCTCTTCTGTTTTATCACAAGAAAATAGTGACATTTGCATATTATGTAGTCAGCACCAAAAGTAAATTTAATCGATTCCACCCTAATTCTAGTTTTGAGTCCACCTTACACAGTTCTTCAGTTTTCTTTTTTCATTCCCATTTCTTCTTCCATTTTGTCAAATCAATTGATGAAATTTTATTACATTTTAAATGTTTATTTCCATACATGTAAATTTAAATATGTACATTAGATATATAAATTAGCAGCTGCCTAGTTGTATGAAGGAAATGAAACATGTTGATGAATAAATATTGTAATAAATAGTTGTTAGAGTAATACAAGTGCCAGTTTTTTGTAGTGGTTAAGGCATTAGGCTAGATTTCTAGTCCCACTTGAATGCTGGCTGGATGACTTCGGGCCAGTCATTCTCTCTCTGCCCACATCAGACTTGGGCAACAAGCTGATTGGACAATTCCTGTCACAACGAATGGATCAATACTTGATACAAAAAAAATAATGGACCTTGCACTTTGTGGGAAATTCTCGGAAGAAACAAAATTATAGTAGTAATACATTAGGTTGTTATATAAGATCTCCTGCATACCTCTTAAGTTCCTTTATTGTGATTTCCCAATGTTACTTGCCAGAATGTTTAGTAGATAGTAGTGTTAAAGCAGAAAGCTATTTTTTATTTTAACATTTTTTCATTTATACAATATGTAATTTACACAGGCTCAGAAAACACAGAAGCCTTCCCAGAAGCCAGCTCCTGCTGTAGTGTCAGTAGCTCCAGCTGTGAAAGATCCACTAATAAAGAAACCAGAAATTAAGCTAAAATTGGAGACTACACCAGCTTTCCTGGCATTTAAGAGGACAGAGGTCAAGGTACTGTGCAGAGTGTACTGTGAAATATTGATAGATTGGTTGAATTTATAGGTATGTTTTTAGTTTAATTTTGTTTAGTTTTTTTTTATGAGGAGCATTTTGTTTTGGTAATGTTCCTAACCTCATAATATAGCAATAGCATTAGATTTATATACCACTTATCAGTGCTTTACAAGCTCTTCTCTAAGCGGTTTACAGAATCAGCATATTGCCCCCAACAATCTAGGTTCTCATTTTACCGACCTCAGAAGCTTGGAAGGCTGAGTCAACCTGGAGCCTGGTGGGATTCGATCAGCCAAACTGCTGATCGGCAAGTCTGCAGAGGAGTCTGCAGTACTGCGTCATCCTCAACTTTCATTTAGAAATCCACGTTAAATATTTTTATTCTTAATTTTGTTCCATTTTGTTACTGATTTTGAATAAATTACATAATTTAAATAAGATTATCAATAAAATTACACTTAATAAGATTTTTATTTGTAATAGATAAAAGAATTCTGAATCAGTTTGGCAGGATTCTGCCCTTCTCATCAGAATCAAAAAGCACAATCCATCTTTTCATCTTGTGCCATTCAGAAAACACTGCTTGCCTTCATGCAGTCCTACCAATTTTAATGAGGCTTGTGCAGCACCATTTGTGGTTGACAGTGTCAAACAACTGCAAATAACTGTGATAGAAACTATACATATACTATGGAAATCTATGTACTATGTAACCTCTACATGTACTATTAACGTGCCCTATTACATCTAAATGCCTAAACCGCTGTTACTTTTGTCCTAATAACTACAAATTATATTCTTGAGATCCACCATTTATTTTCATGTTAAAAATAATTGTTGATTAAAAAAAAAACTTAGGTATGGATCCAGCAAGTTTTCTTACTTGAATAATTCTGAGGTTTTTTGACGTATGAGGATGGATCGTTGAGCTACTGCATATTGTACATACAAGAAAAAAGTTGAAGCTATGGTTATGGATGGCCTGGAACATTGTAAAGATATTAATGTGCTTCCTTTTGTATTCTGATACTTTGAATAAATATTAGAGTCTACTGAGTTTTTCATCTAATAATGATAGGAAGGTAAATGTTTGGCCCTTTTGCTTTGCATGTTGATCTCTACTGAATTGCATGTAAGGTAATACTTGTTTCTATTTGATTTTAGACTTCGGCAACAATGTCAGGGAACTCAGCCACCGCCAGTGTTTCCTCCTCCTCAAACAGTGGCCTTACAGGA
>JANHJO010002842.1:152459-173018 GCA_032468235.1 Pseudoxyrhopus heterurus
TTTCAGCCCTTTTTGAGGGCTGAAAAACTCGGCTTATACTCGAGTATATACAGTACTTTCTATTAGATTTGTTGTGCAGCAGATTTCACAAAATCTATTCCCAATCGTTTTAAATCTATATATTCAAGAACTTACAAACAGTTTGCTGGGATTCCCAGCATTAATCAATGCGTCTAAAGATCTGTTTGCCCCATCTTCGTTCTCCTGTAGCAGTTCCTGAAGATCAGTTATGCACTGTGCTCCGAGAAATACAGAATCCTGAAAAAAATGAAATAGGCAAGAGAATGTTACATGCATGCACAAACCACCACCTTATGTATGTACACTTGTTCAACAACATTTGCAGTAAGAAGTGAATACTTATTTATGAAACAATCTGCTTGCAAGCAGTACCATTTGCTGCAATATTTATAAAGCTGCTATGTAGATTTGTGTGTTAATAATCCAATTTGCCTTATATTCATGAAATAAATGAAATGACTTTTTGGGTAGGTATACAAACACACACAGTTAAACCCTTTTGTGTGTGTGTGTGTGTGTGTGCCTCCAAGTTATTGTTGACTGCTTGGGCTTGTCTCTATAGTTTTCCTGGCAAGACCTCAGAAGTGGTTTGCCACTGTCTGCTTCCTAGGAATGAGAGAGAAAACTAGGCCAAGGTCACCCAGCTGGCTTTGTTCCTAAGGCAGGATTAGAACTCATAGTTTCCCTGTTTCAAGCCTGGTGATTTAACCACAACATCAAACTGGCTCTCTAAAGCCTAACTACAGAAGCAAAAAATAAAAAATAAAAAATCCAGGACTTCGTCCCCTTTCATTTTGTTTTGCCGTGTGAAAATGCAAGAAAAAGTGAGTGGCAAAGATAATCAGACAGTGAATGTTAAAAGCTGGTAAACCGGTCCTTTCAAAGACATTAAAGCCACATTATTCAAATGAGTCCATTAGGCCAAAGCAAACACCCAGCCACCTAGAGTCTCATTTCACAAGTTTGGTGGCCGTACTCAAATCATTTAAATAACTACATTGATAATAACAATAATAAATTCTGAACTAGATACAAAAGGCATCAAGCCAGAAGATGGTAATGGTCAAGGGTGTCAAACTCGCGGCCCGTAGGCCAGATGCGTCACGTGCTGGCCACACCCACCCTGTTTTAGCAAAGGGTGGGAAAAGTCATGATACGTCACGTGATGACGTGAGTCTGACACCCCTGCTCTAGATGAAGATCAATAAATCTAGAAAACTTTTCACAGTCACAGGTTAGGAATAAAGGTAACCAAAGCAGGATAAAAAGAACGTTGTGTATAGATATTGCATCTATTTCAGCTTTTGATCCTGTTTTCCATATTTCTTTGCAGCTGGACTCCAGTGTGGTGACTCTGACTTCTGCAGAGGAGTCTTCTCCAGAGCCTGCAAGGATGTGATTAGTTCACGAAAATGATCTCTTGGATGAGACCTGAAGCATAGATCTTTAAAGAAATTGACTGGAGCTTCCAGATTTCAAATGGAAGGTTATGTTTTTCAATAGTACAGTGTAATTGTTTAAAAGCTCCTTGCAAATGAAAAAGAAATCCCAACAGAAGAAGGCATTGTTTTATTGATCTGCTAATTTAATTACGGTCATTTAAAAAATGAATAATTTATGTAGTACATAAATTATGTAATACATAATACATAAATCTGAAAACTTTCTCAGATTATTTATTGTATCCACCATTCAGCATTCTTCAGGCCCAACGGTTTATGGTCTGACTTGCATATTAAAGTAAGCCATGAGTTGCTTAACAATTGTTTGTAACAACTGAACAAACCAGAATTGACTGCCCAACAGATAGCCAAACTATTTTTTAGAAATGCCTTCCCATATTTTACAAACACAATATATTCTTTAAGTTGTGCATTTGCCGGGAGACTCACTAAGTGAAGTTTAAATATCCATGTAATAATCTGGTCTGAGAATTCATTTCAAAATACTGTTTCTGACATTTTTAATATGGATTAAGAGGAGAGCTTCAGAACTTTCTTCCCATCTGTGAGATCAATTCAGGCTTTGAATCAGGTTTGACCAGTCGAATGTGGATTTGCAACTTGTGAACGGTTAGCACCAAGGTTGCAATACTGTTACATAACACTTACTTCTAAATGCTGAAGAGACAGTGGAATATTCTTCACACATAGTTTGACCGTCTTTTCTAAGCTTTTGAATAACTTCTCCTCTTTATTAAAAACTTCATCTTTCACCTAAAGCCACAAGAACATTATAGTTAGGATAAGAATGTAATTGCTAACAGTAATGTTAAAATGCCTCAGAGTTCCTTCTCAGTGGTCTGCTGAGGCATCTTCACATAACACTAAATAACAGTTTAAGGGAATATCAAAATACCTTCACTGGTTACATTTCTTTAATTTCAGTCCTATGGGGTCCTTGTTACTCTCTGAGCTTGATAGTTTTCATGCAGACATTTTATTACCAACCTTGGTAACATCAGCAGTGCACTGAGGATGTTATCTAGTTTAGTAATGAAATGTCTGCAAGAAAAAAACGAGCTCAGAGACCAGCAAGGACCCCACAGTTCAACTCAAAGCTACAAATATTCTCTTCCATCATTTTCAGTCCTCTTCATCATTATCCAAAAATGAATATTGATGTTTCATAGACAGGCATTTTTAACTTCCCTTCATTGTATGGGAGCTTTCATTATGTTAGTTGCCAAGAGCTATTTAAGTGAGATGGGCAATTGTGTAAATCTCATAAATGAATAAATCTACTGAATAAATAAAAACATCATAAAAATAAGGGAAGTATTTCTGGGATTGTTTTCATTTCCTTCATGATCAGTGAGATCTTGAGAGGAGCATATAAAGAAACCAGTCATAATTTCTGCAAAAAAAGATACTTAATTTAAGAAGCTTGTGTCTGTGGGGTCTTTCTGTGAAATGGTAATTTTGTGCTTTCAGTGAGCAAATATGAAATTGGTACTTGATTTTAGCCTTATGTTCACTGTCTTGGCCAAACTAGATTATACATACACTCACAATCTTTTGGAATGCTTGCATACACTATAAAATACATCTGTTAAAAGCTTTTATGGGGAAAAAAACAAATTCTACTAGGACTGATAGATAGATAGGATCAGTAATTGATTAAAGAAGTTAGAAGCTGCTGCAAATGTCAGCAATGGAAAATGTGACCTGAAGCAATTACTTAGAAGAAAGAAAAATGCCGAGGTTTCACAAAAACGTAACTCCACCCCGAAATACTTCAGTGCTATTTGAGTTTGAAAAATGTTGATTAAAAAGAAACTTTAACACAGAGAATTCCCTCTTCATCACGGGAGCGTTATCAGCCTACACAGAATTTTTTAGACCATATCATTCCACATAGCTGATAAGAACTGGCACAGAATCAAGGTCTGCAAACTTTTATTGTCAGTTCAGATTTCTAAATTTCATTGCAAACAAGTAGGGCAGGCTGAGTTAGAGAATCAGAATGGCTGCTGCATGCTAATAGTGTCGATATTGGCTGAGATAGATAAGCAGTTAGCTGAGCTTAAGGCAGTTTCCTCTACTCTTTAGGCATCGATCCAAATGTGAACTAGTAAAGCTTTGAAATTAATCGAGCTGCCAACTACAATAACCTCATCTGAAGCCCCATTTTGACTTTTGTACCGTGTGTTTGGAGTCCCACCTAAAGCAGAAAGTTTCACAGACTACTTTGTTTAGTTCTGGCTTCCATTAAAAGATTAGTAGTAAACCACAGAAAAATGCAATTGCTTTTTTGTAGTCTGAAGCTAACTCTCATCAATAAATAGCACATACGGTACTTATGAAGTCAGTCACAGGCCCTAACATAATATATATTTCATGAGTACTTTACCCTGTACCAATATATTTATTTATGCCTTGGTAAGCTACTGGTTAGCACCACTTTCTTAATGACACTGGTTGGAATCACAAAGCAAAGAATTAAAGAAGCATCCTGATCACAGCTCCTATTTGTATATAGCAACTGCAGAATTGTGACTGGCATATAAAAACATTCCCGTTAAAGTAAATTATGTGCTCCAAATTTCTGAACCCCTTGAGAAATGCATGGACGGTTGATAAAACCTGTTTTGGAATGGGCAAACAGTAAGGACATAATAGGAGGAAAAGGAAGGATACCCAATGAATGAAAATTCTGACAATAACTCTCTTAAAATCCCTGTAAAGCAATGACTGGATTCACATGTTGCACTAAGCCATAACAAAGTTGACTTAGTTGTGGCTTAAGCATGTTGTATGAAATCGGCCACTGTGGATTGTAAATGATTGATGTGAGTAAATCCAGCAAAGGTTTGATTACTCAAGAAATCATGTCTAAACACACCATAGTTTAGTATGACGTGCCAACACAATGAGTGATTACCTGAGGTTCTCCTCCTGTCAGAATTTTTAGGTGACCAGTCACTCTCTTGGACTTTTTACTAATTGAGTGAATATTTAACTTCGAAAATTTATCCTTCAAAGATTCATCTTCATCATTCTTCTTATACTTAAGCACTGTAATCAGACAAATCACATTAAAAATAACAATGCATACCGATAAGGAAGCAAAGTTCTATCTACTTTTTTTTTTTAATGCCATCACAGATTAAAGAAATAAAGAAACAGAGGTTACAATTTGTTCTACTGATGGAAAGAAGAGATAATTAAATCCTGATGCCCACATAAACTTTTAAAAAGTTTCATTTCACTAATTGTTGCTGTCATTTTCAATTATTCTATTTATTGCAAAATGCTTAGATGCTTGAATTCTATAGCAATTTGCATGTGTTTGCAAAGCAAAATTCTTAGTGAATCTATCAGGGAGAAACTCAGATAAAACAAGAAAAAAAGGCTTAATTTTATTTATATGCCTTAAGCAAATGCAACCATCTAATACTAGAGCTGTAGCAATTTTTCAGTCTTCTCATGCGGTAAGATAAATAAGATGGGAACAAAATGTGCCTTTCAGTTCTGGGATTTAATGATTTTTTTTTGCCTATGAATAAGCATATATTGCTCTTTATAAAGAACAATAGCCCAAGGGAATTCCCATATAAAGAGACGAGATACCCATGAACTCTAAATGCAAGAAATGTCTATCACTTTGAAGCTAGTAATTGTTGAAAACTGAATTGTGAACCAGATGAATATTGCTTTGATCCTGCAACGAACATGCTATAATACGTTTAAGGATCCAGTCAAATATCATCGCCATTGCCTATATTTTGACATCACAATAAACTATTTTCTCATAATATAAATAGGCTTAGCTTTTTTTCAGGGTTATGGGCCCCTTACCATCCCTTCCTCAAGCTTAGCCCCTGGGAAGAGTTTTTGTTGGACTCCCAGATCTGAGTTGTGAAATTCCAAACAATGTGTTATTGGATAGAAACAGAGAGTTAGAGGTAATGCTAACAATTTGCTGCCATCTAATAATTGTTTAGATTTTTGTAGCCTTACTTTGTGATCAGATAAGGTCCTATGTATGTACAGAACCTGCCTGTCCAAAAATAAGCGTAGATTATTGTCATATTAAGTGAGTGCTGAATTTATAAATAATATTAATACAAAATGGGATTAATTTGATTTCAATTTACCATACCATATGACATACTTATGACTGGTCACCATGTGTGAAACCAGACAATTGTAGTTCATTCAATGGTTAAGCAGATTAGGGCTCTTGTACATGTAGTCCTTGACTTATGACCACAGGTCAGACCAAAATTATGGTCATACATCATTGTGGTCATTAAGTGAGATGCCCACCGAATTCCAGCAATCTCTGCTGCAGTTGATATTTTGGAGCATGTGGTGCCTCAGGTAGTGGGGGAGGCCCTGGATTGCTGAATGGTCATAACTCGAGGAGTACCTGTATTGTATAACATTTGGAAAGGTCTCTGAATCCTGGTCTTATGTCTCGCTACATTTTTTGGCTTAATAAGTGGATGTTGATGCTTTCACATTTCTTTCAGGAATGCTCTGTACAAGCCAAATGAATTTTAAAACTTAATGCTAAGCGTAATTATTGTAGCTTGAATCTGACTTAAGTTCCTATCTGAATGACTCTATTACTCTATTACAATCTTTCCTTCCGTAGTATGTATTACTTCTGCAAATGTCTTTTGCATACTTTCACTATGTAGAACAATCATTCTGAAATCAGACAGATACCAGTATTAAAGTGACAGAATCACTTTCCTAAAATTAAAGCTCCCATAAAATAAGAATCCCATAGGAACAGGTCCACTGTCTTTAAATCCAAATGCATTGCCCATATTCATTATACATCAATCCATGGCTTAATTTGTAAATAAATAATTTGGTCAGGTCTTTACATCAACCCAGGATTAATGTGGGGTGAACAACCCTCTCAGGAAAGTTTTATATCTAAGCTTTAGCCATAAGAAAATTCCTAGTAGATTCAGACAACGATTTGTTTTGTCTAATACTCTTGTTTTCATAGTGGCCGGCCAAATATATTGAAAGCTCACAAGAATGGTGCTCTTTCACAGTCATTCCTCAAGTACCTATATTTAAAACATAGTTGCCTGCTACTGCTTACCATGTATGCAAGCTTCAAATTTCATTCCATACAGGAATCAATATGGTCCAGCATCTTATTTTCTATAATGGTCATTTCATTGTTCTGAAAAGGTCATACAAGCAAGTCCTTACAAAGATATCCCATATTGTTGACTTTCTCTTACCTATATCCTTTCTCCTTTTAAGTTCATTTATATTCATATTCATATCTTTTATAGCAACCAAGGCATCCTGCAATGCTTTGTGGTCGGGGTGAGACCTAGGAGTGGCATTCAAGAGCTCACACAATAACAAAGGATACTTCATTACGCGTTGTATTGGTTTGATCATCAGAGATCCCATATCTAGCAGATTTGGTTTCCCCCTGAAATTTAAATTAAGCCTTGTTAAGTACAAAGGAGAGTTCTTGCAAAATAGGGAAGAAGAAGATTGTATTTCCTTGTAATAATTAACTTTCACAACAACCCCACACTAACTGCAATTCTTACCGTAACAAGCTTAGGAGTAGTGGGGAAATGTTAGCATGAATATTTGATTATTACAATTGTAGCTACGCCTAGTTCTGCAAATGCATTAGCATCTTTGTTGTTTAATGTGCCAAATAGTCAACACCTTCCATTGTTTTATGAATGAATCTTAGAGGGCACAGAAGTCTAATTTTCTTTTATATACTGTTTTATCATTTTGTTGTGAGCTGCCCAGAGTCCTTCGGGAGTTGGGCGGCATACAAATATAATAAATATAAATATATATAAATATAAATTCCCTTCTGTTATAATTCTGACTCACCTACATTTCAATGATTGTGCTCTCATAGCACACCAAACCACAAACAGAGAGTCGCAGTTTAGCTCAGCATTGTGTACAAAGCCAGCTTTCTGGCTAAAGGTAAAGATAAAGGTTTCCCTTCTCCAGTCATGTCTAACTCTAGGCATCTCTGTTTCTTAATGAAGGATCCAGTATTGTCCGACGACACTTTTGTGGTTATGTGGCCAGTACATGCTGAGGCGCATGGAATGCTGTTATCTTCTCACTGAAGTGATACCTATTTATCTACTTGCATGTGCATGCTTTCAAACTACTAGGTGGGCAGGAGCTGGGGAAGTAACAGGAGCTCATCCCATCACGTGGTGCTTGGGTCTCGAACCAGAATGTCAGCTCAGCATCTTTAACCACTGAACCATCACACCCCCTAGCTTTCTGTCTAGTTTAGCACAAAGTGCAAGCCCATATTGTTTGCTTAATTTAGTGAATGATAGTTCAGTTAGCTGTGGCTAAGCAGATTGCTTCTACAAATGGCAAGAGATATTTGTCTATTTATAAAAACATTACTTTTTTGAATGGTTTAAATGGCACGCAAATTTCGAACCTGAGCTAATTTTGAACCTAGACTTAATAGCATTTGTGGTGATTATGCAGAGCTTAGGGAATGCTCCCATTTCAGTGAGCAGAGACTGCCTTTTGCCAATCAGGGCATTTTACCATTTACTGTATACTAGCACAAAACTTCACTGTATCAGACTGGAAATAAAACTTCACTTGCAATTAATCTAATATAACTAGCACAATCAGATTTTGACCTTCTTTCTACTGGCAAAGCAGATTAGTTTAGCAGCTGCAAATGTGTTTCTTCCATGACTTGGGAAGCCTTGCTTGTTTCTTTCTATAAATCAGACTGGCATTATGGTACAAGAAATGGACAGGCTATTACATCTTTTGCAATCTGACTTTTTTTTCCTTGGAGTTTTTTCCTGGGAGCCAGCAACCCAAATATAGATTAGATTGGATTGGATTGGATTGGATTGGATTGGATTAGATTAATTAGATTAGATTAGATTAGATTAGATTAGATTAGATTAGATTAGATTAATAAACCATTGATGAACTTGTTGCCCTTCCCTGTTGACTCACTGGCACATACAGTATAACATATTTTGTTTGCTTTTTAAAGTTGGAATTGCTATTATTTTTCCCAGGTGTACATCATATCTTGGCAGGGTTGTTTCCTAAATAACGTGGCTGCAAACCAAACTAGGAAACAACAAAATCTCAGTTGTTAGTGCCAAGCCATTTCTATATTATCTTGAGGAAAACTACATGAACTGTAGTACATGTCTATGAAGTCATCAGGATTCAAGCTCAGCATGAAGAAGACTTCACTTAAAAGCAAAATGAAATAAAAGGATCAGTGTTGCAGAATAAGGAAATTAATTTCTGCCAGGAATTCAGTTGTTTGAGCAGAGTTATTCAAGCCAGATCTGACAGCTTGGGGGAGCTCCTACTTCATAGCACAGAGAACTCTGTTTCTCTGTTTAAACTAAAATGCAAAAGCTTCACACAGAAGGATTCTCATTTCTTTGCAGCTATATATGTGTGTGCATGCCTAAATGACTCTCAAAATTATTCATAGGATGTCATAGAGCTATTATTCTGCTAATCACCAACATACTGTCTTTGCTATGAGTTAAGGGCTCTGGGTAGAGCTTAAAGAAAAGGGTTATTGTAGAGCTGAAACATCTCGTAGACAGATGTGCAGAACTCCACATGCCAAAATGCTCATTAAGATTCCCAAAAAGAACAGAGCCTGTTATTGTGTCTGGATGCTTGGAGGTTACATGAATCCCCTGTATCTAGTCCAAACAGCCCCATCCATAAATTGTATTTTGAAAGGCTAATGAATTATTGACCAATCTATAATCGGTGCAATTCACAGCTTTTGGCCTATACTTGAACAATGATAAGGGCACATTAATTTGCAGAAATTCAGCACAAGTAATTTAATGCACATCTGCTATTGGTATGTCTAGGTGAGATCTCTTTTTTTCTGTATAAGCACAACCTTAAATACATTTGATTGGGACAAGAGCTTTATTATGCCAACTCAGGATCACCAAACCATGCAAGCTTTCTAATTGAGAAGTTTTCATTGGCCAAGAAAGGGTAGGTCAGCTGTTGAAACCATGTCTGTGTTTTGTTATAAGAAAAGTATATATATTATGCCAGGTCACAAACAAGTTCCATTCATGACCAGAGGTACTGCACCAATAATGATTAGGTTAAATTGGGTAAGCTGAAAAGTGTTTCCTGATTTTTTCTTTAATTATATGGATGCTATATTTAGAGTTCGAAACTACGGTATACACACCCAGTCATTCAGCAATCAACAAAAAACTGGGATTACCAAAGCTGTTAAGTCAGAACATGCTTTATTTATTTATTTGGCTTTTGTATGTTGTGTAAAGCCAACGAATTGCACTTTATTAAATAAATCTTGTTTAAACCAGCATTGGATGTGGAGACCATGAGCAGAAGGCAACAAAGTGACTGAGAAAAAAGAGAAAGTCACTGGAAACGTATCTTATCCTGCCTATCTTTGACGTCACCATTCCTATCGTCATCAGTCCCCATCACTTTTATAGCAGTCAGACTGGACTTAGGAACAGGATGAGGATGTGGACAGTAAATCTTCACTACACATTCCTTAAAGACCTGAACGTTTTTATTCTCAGGTTACTGATACCCTTACAGGCGGAGTTCCATGTAGAGCTTCATGGATAACATGGCCTCATGAATGTTTAATGCTATAAAAGAGGCATGATGGGGCATGAAGGTGTGAGGAGGTAGGCCTTTTGTCTTTCCAGAGAATGAGAGTGAGCTAGTTGACTTCATCCAGGCCTTTCATATACTGTATGCATGTTGGATTGAGATTACGTTCTGTTTCTGATCTCCTTCTTCCTTGTCTATCTTTTTGCTAATTTTTTATTTAAAAGAAAAATTCATTATGTTCTATCAAGTCATTTTTTATTCTTAGCCCTCAAAGGACTATTGTACATGATACTCCTCACCATATAGATATATTTTCTGAATGAACTGGCCCTAACCTGGTCAGTTTAATGTTTAGTTTAGTTTAATGAAAAGAAGGATTAGGGATGACATGATAGCAATGTTCCAGTATCTGTCACAAAGAAAAAGGGGCCAATCTATTCTCCAAAGCACCTGAAGGCAGAACAAGAAGCAATGGATGGGAACTAATCAAGGAGAGAACCAACCTAGAAATAAGGAGAAATTTCCTGACAGTTAGAACAATTTAATCAGTGGAATGACTTGTCTCCAGAAGTTGTGAATGCTCCAACAGATGGAGCTTTTTAAGAAGAGACTAGACAACCTTTTTGTCTGAAATGGTATAGGAGCTCCTATTGGAGCAGGAGATTGGACTAGGTCCCTTCCAACTCTGTTATTCCGTTATGCCACTCTGTCCATCCATCTTGCTACTGGCCATCCTCTTCTTTCCTTTCCTTCCGCCTTTACCACTATTACAGCCTTTTCCAGAGAGCTGGGTCTTTGCATAATGTGGCCAAAGTAGGACAATTTCAGCCTGTTCATTTATTCCTCTAACAAGAACTCTGGACTGATTTCTTTGACAATCCCTTTTGTTTGTTTTCTTGGCTGTCCATGGTTTTCTCCATACTCTTATTGATTTCCAAAAAAAGTGGAATACTTTTGGAAAATATTCACTGGTTTATGTACATAACAAGAGATAATAAGGACCTTACAGGTAGTCCTCGACTTACAACTACAGTTGAGATCAAAATTTCTGTTGTTAAGTCAGACATTTGTTAAATAAGTTTTGCCCCATTTTACGACCTTTGTGCAATTGTTAAGTGAATCACTGCAGCTGATAAATTTTTAACCCAGTTGTTAAGTGAATCTGGCTTCCTCATTGACTTTTCATGTCAGAAGGTCATAAAAGGGGATCATATGAGGGGACACTGCAATGGTCATAAGTATGAACCAGTTATCAAGCACCTGAATTTTGAGCACATGATCATGGGGGTGCTGCAGCAGTCATAAGTGTGAAAAATGGTTGTAAGTCACTTTTTTCAGTGCTGTTGTAAGTTTGAACGGTCACTAATTAAACTTTTGTAAGTTGAGGACTATCTGTATTATACAGGTTTCACAATTAGCCATTCCAAATGCAGGAGGGATATAATACTGTAATACTTCTAAATAAATGTATAACTTACCCTTCTTCATATATCTTTCTGCAAAAAGAAAAAGAAATATGGACTCATTAGCAGTCTCTTAAGAAAAGCAATAGCAAGAGCACCCTGAGACTTATATACCACTTCACAGTGCTTTACAGCCCTCACTAAGCAGTTTACAGTCAACATATTGCTCCCAACGATCATTTTACCCACTTCAGAAGGATGGAAGGCTGAGTCAAACTTCAGCCTGGTGAGATTTGAACTTCCGAACTGCTGGCAGTCAGCAAAATTAGCTGAATTAGAGAATATTAGTAGGCCGATCCTAGTTCAGTAGCTTTGATTTTTCTTTTTTGAGCCAGCGGGCATTAAGTATTTTGAGAACTGTCACAGGCATCTGATGAAATGGCTATCACAGAGAATCTAACCATCACAACATACCAATTTTCCAGAACTGTTGAAATTATTTTTCCATGATACACAAGTGCATCTTTAAGTCTCCCAGATGCATTCTATCACCTCAGCTTACCTTTGTATTTTTTTTTCTTGGCAGATAAACACACATCCTAACAAAACACAGGCTGAGCCACCTACCTCTTTTATTGTTAAGATGAATAAAAAATATATATAAAAGAATAACAATAAAAGAATAAAGTATTTATTGTTAAAAATACAATCTAAAGGGCCCAGGAGGAATCCAAAAGCCATATTGTAGACCCTAAGTGCTTAAACCAAACTATAACTTGATTTAGTATTACTATAATAAGGCAGTAACTTTTTCAATATTACATATCCCTGCTAGCGCAATGGGACTTTTGGATCTTTACTTCGATATTATATTCAGCACAGTTTGATATTATATTGTAATGTTGTGGGAATAAAATAAAGGGAAAGTTCTATTTGTGTGGCCCTGAGAAAAGATGAGGCATTTAACAAACAAACAAACAAACAAACAAATATTAATGAATAAATAACTTCTAACTACTGCTTTGTTGAAGAACAATGGAGTATTAGTTAGATCATGCAATTTACTAAAAGGTGTTTCACTTTATTGATTCCTCAATGAATTATTCCTTTCCAATCTACTTCATGAAGCCATACATTCCACTTGCTTCAAAGAGTCAAGCAAAGCACCCACCCTTATGGCTCCATTTTACTGTCTCATATCAACCCTTCCAAAAATTCCAAAAGCTGGAAGAGGCTGATGCCCAGATGCTTCCATCCCATTGCTTGAATTTTCACAACCCCAGTTGTGGTGTAGTACTTAAACATACGAATTTCTTGGACCTTATTGCATGAACTATAAGGAAACCTATTCTTAATATTCCATTTTTGGATTTCTGGGGAAGAAACGGTGAATTGAAGAAAGCTCCGCTAAAAGTGGAACCAACAATTGCGATGGAATGGAGAACTGGAAAGTGGACTGGCTCTTTGTAATTCCCCTCTGGACAAGGAGAATACCCGAAATCACCCACAACTTCTCCTTAGAGTTGCTCCTTGCAAGGAGACTGCAAGACAGCTGTCTTTGGCAGGTTTAGAGCTCTGGGAAACAATAGGCATTTTGCTTGACCTACGGTTGGCACCTTTAAGAGCACTGGATTTACATACTTTTCTAATCACTTTTGGAATTGCTTGTTAACTGATTTTCGGATATTAGAAATCTTTGGATTGACATGTTTTACAGTGCCAGGTGATTTTCCTTCAATCCTTAGCCACAGACATTTTAAGTACAAGTTTAAGGACTTTTTTTTTTAAATAAACAGCAAAAGGTAATTAGAATTTTGATTTTCGAAAGTTATAAAACACACTGGATGGATTTGAAATAAGATTTTGGAATTAATTATGAAGAATCTTTCCCGTGGGGAAAATGCTTTTATTTTGAATTATTTAAAAAAACATACCGGAAATAAGACTTTAACTATTACACAATAGTGGGAACTGGAAGGAACTAAATGTTACAATCAAAGGAGACAAACATTCAACTTACTAATACAGAATGAAGAAAAATATTTTAACTTTAAACATATTGAATTTTTTTTTGAACAATCAACTAGTTTTAAAAGTATGAGCTTCTATAGTATATATTTAAAAGATGCTATGGAAGTGGAACATGTGTTACCTGACATGATGACAATCGATTTAAATTTGATTTTAAAATGACAGGCTGTGACATGGAAAAACATGTTACACTGGACATATAAAAAAATTGGCTAATATCTTAATAATGAAAAGGAACTGTAGATACAAATAACAAACCAAGAGAATAATATGGATAATTTTCCTATATTGGATTTACAAAAGAGGCTAAATCTTTGAAGAATTTTGTGAGAAGAAACAAAAAAAAAGATGAAAAGAAACCAAATTCCAGGACATTATTTGAAGAGACTAAAGATCAAGATTATTAAAAAGAAGGAATATAAAGTTGATTTATTTGATTAAGGTTAAATGAATATCTTGTTATCTCTAATGATCCTTACTGGACTTTTACTGATCAGTACTGAAACAATGCGGATTTAAGGATTGTTTATAAATAAAATATGAGATATGAGAAAAATATATCATTTGTTGTATTTTATGAGAAAGTGATAACTTATTGAAATTGTTTATACTTGTGATAAAAGGGTAAGTCATTTCTTTATATATATTTTCTTTTTTTACTGTTTCCTCTTTCCTCTTTTCTATTTTTTCTGTACTTTATATGTTTTATTTTTATTCTTTTTGTTTTTTAGTTTGTACTAGTTTTTATCTTTATAATAATAAAACAAAAGTAAAATAAAGATAAAAAGTAATATTGTATTTTTGCTAACATTTTAAATGATTTGAAGCCAGGCAAAAGGAGTTAAAAGCATTAAATAAATCTAATCAAGTAACTTCTTGAAAAAAACAGGAAGACCCTGAATAAAGCAAACTTTTGAAAATATAATCCTCCCCAACTCTCACATAATTTAGAATTTATAATAAACATTAGCTCTCACATATATCGTACAATAGACAAAAAATGAAAACAATGTTTTCTAAAAATCTTACTTCAAGGACTGTAGACAATCTTTTATACACTGTTTCAATTCTTCGTCCTTTTCATAGAACTCCAGAAGAAGGTGAGCATCATCATGATGGTAACAGTAGATTTTGTATGCTTCTTCTAGTACATCTTTCATCTGTAGAAACACCTGGCCTGGGAAAGTTAAAAATACATATAAGTCAATATAAAACCATTGTCAGATGATACATGGTCTCCCTAAAAATTGTAAAAGGATATAGTGTCTCCTCTAACATCTGCAGAACACTTACAATTGGTCTTGGAAATTCTGTTTCCTGCTTTGTCTAACTATGAGTTGGAATCTCAATTGGCCTTCTCAGTGGTAGTGCTGCAATTATTGAATATTGCTCTAAATCAGGGGTGTTAAACTCAATTTCATTGAGGGCTACATCAGGGTTGTGTTTGACCGTGGGGGTGGCCAGCTTGATGTCACTCGTGTTGTGGGTGTCTGTGGTGGCCCAAGTGCTTTGTCAGCGAAAACATGTTCCAGAGCTCCATTTTCAGCTGCGATGGCCTCTTGCTGCCCTCTGCCAGTGAAAACGGAGCTTGGGAGGCTGCACACGCCCCGCTCAGCTCTACTTTCACTGGCAGAGGGCGACAGGAGGCCATCACAGCTGAAAATAGAGCCTGGGTGGGCCGCATGTTTTCACTGGCAGAGGCACCGCAGGCTAGTCCTTTGCTCTTTCTAGGGCGGCTCCGTGGGCCAGATCTAAGCCTTGAGTTTGACACCCCTGCTCTAAATGACATCCATTAAGGTTTTTTTTTAAGAGAAGCTATTTTACACAGGCTAATATACAACTTTCTTTTACAAAGTTGACTTGAGTTCTTTGGCTCAAGTCAACTTTGGAGAACTATAAGATCGAAGAGTTGTCCATGATTTTAGTCCTTCAGCAATAGGAATTCTTTCTTTAAGGTATTACCTGCATTAAGAATCTTTCCTTGTCATTCTCAGTTAAGTCGGGATCTGCAAACCAATCTTTATGTTCTTGGTTTGAAAATAAAGCACAGCACTATTGGGCTCCTTGATTTGTACTGGACACTAAATTAAATCATTCTTGGTCTGTTCAATAGTCACGATAATGGTAGGAGCCCAGTGATAACCAGCTGCAGGGGCACACAGAGACTTTGCTTGATTTTGAAACACCAAGCTGTTATGAAAGGTAAGCCCTAAACAAGGAAAACCACACACCAAAAAGGAAGTCAGTCTTTGACTTCTTGAAAGCAACTAGAAAGAAACTTCCTGAAAGTTTCATTAAGAGTATGATGCAGGTACAGAAATGGGAAAGCATAAGACATGGTCTCATTTGATACCTCAAAAAGCAGCACCTCTCTGCAATGTATTTATTTCGGCTTCTAGCTAATTTGGGGACAAAACAATTCAGTCTTTGATTTTTCCTTTGTGTCTAGTAACTAAGATAAATGCCAAACACAGAAAGGTGAACTGGGTTGACAAGAGGCTAAATGCACAGCTTTCATTACAGATAACGTGCTGCACATGGATATGATTAAATGGAGCCATGTCCTTTTTACTGCATGCATAAGAAAAGGAAACCTTCTCTTCCCTCAACCACTCACATCATTTACTTCAATAACACTACTAAGAATATGAATCAACAACCTACTAAAGGCCTTCAATCAGAGCGTCCTTGGATGCTACAGAAGGCTGTCTGAAAAAAGCCATTCAACTTATAATTAGCTATAATGAAACATGATTATTTTTCTACCTTGTTGCCTCTAAACCAGGAATCACATAGCAACTCTTACAGTCAACAATAATATTCTTGCTTCTTCTAAGGTGAACTATACATCGGCTGGTTTCATTAATCCCTTTAAATCATGAAGCACTTCCTTTTGTTTTAGTGTTCTGTGTCATTTGTGCTAAGACCTAACTTTAGGGTGTGACATGTTGTTTAAACCCAGCCAATATCCCCGTCAACAAATCATTATTTGTTATGTTTTATTTGTTTCAGAAAAATAAAGACAAAGCAAAACTTTATATAGTGTGAACCCAACACCCAGAAAGCTTCAGGTTACATAAAGCACTGTGGACATTTTGATGTTTTTCCACTACAGCATACGTTTGATATATTTATGAATTACATTTTCAAACTCCAAATGCTGCAAAGTAAACCTTGCTATCTTCAGATCTCTAATCACAATTTGGATGTCAAATTTGAATCAGATCTTCATCCTATATTTGTGTGTGTGAGTGAGTGTGCGTGCGTGCGCATGCGAACGTGCATGTGTCCATGTACATGTATGTTCATGGAGGTTAAACACTTATTCAATGTGACCAAATCTTCAGCTTTGGTTTTTTTAGAATTTGGATGGGTGATCATCTGAAATCTAAAAGCTGTAGGCTAGATTGAGAAGTTGAAAAAACATAGGAGCAGAACAATGACAAACGCATAGCAAGAAACTGCATGAACGTGTTCTAGGTATATGTTCGCCCATCCCTCTGATCTAACATATTATTTATAGAATATTGAATTATATCACAGGATAAATGAGGACCAACTAAAAGATCAAAAAGTTATTTAACTTTTGCATTCATAGGAAAAAATAAATAAAAGTAAAAAAACTCAGGGTGAAATCAGACATTGAGAAGAATGCTAGATATTATAATTCAGAAACACGCTGAAGGTCAGTTATGTTTGCTTTATATGACATCAAATAAAGTGCAATTTGGGAAACTTTTAAAACCCTTGTTTTAATCTGTGTGAAGATGTTCCTTTTATGCAGTTTTGTCCTTTTTTTTCCTAGGCATACCTAGCGTGGGATGTAGTAACTGAGGTGTTGGACTGGAACTGCAGGCACCCAAATTCAAGTCCACCCTTAGCCATGGAAACACACTGTTGTTGTGAAAGTAAAATAAAAATACCCATATTCTGCAAACTGCTTTGAACTCCTTGATGAAAAACAGAATATAATCTAATAAATATAAAGAGTTAGTGGCAATTTAGAGTGTAGTTAGAGCAAGTCAACTCATATCTGCCTGATTCATTTGAAAAGGGTTAAATAACACAGTCCAGTCACCTGTATCCTGGAAACTCCTAGAACCAGTCAATTGATCTGTTTGCATATCCTCTAAGAAAAAGAGCTGCAAAGCAACCCTCTCCATTACAGAACATACTTGACAGTCAAGTAATATGAAACACAGGTCTCAACAGCCACATCCTGAGCGGAGGTCAAAAAAAAAGGAAGATGGCAGTTTAGCAGTGCAGAATACCACCCATTTGTTTCAGACCCACACAAATGTTCTGCTATGTCTTGCCTTTTTAGGCTCCTGCAAGTAGATAATCTCTGTTGTCAAACACTGACTGGCAAACAGGCCTACTGTTTCCAGCCTGACAAATCGAGATGGGCCTAGAAATGGCAAAGCCTTGTTAGAGCTAACCTGATGCATGGCGCCTTCCTACATCCTGGGGCCAGGGCTCTCCAGATAAAAGGTATTTGACCCAGTTAGTACAATTATATGCTGCTGGAAGAGCATCAGTAGGAAAGTCTGATAGGAGCTGTTGCCACCTGGATTAAACTGTGTATGAAGTTGCCGGTTGATTATGGGCCTGATTCTCCATCTTTCATTTGCTTACTACTTGGAATGGTAGTTTGGTAAAATAAACAGGTAAGTTTGATTCTGGCTGGGGCAATGGGAAAATTATTGCAGCATTATTATTATTACAATTGTTGTTTTTCCTCCAGGTAGTACTGTAGAATTCAGGAAGACAACAACATACCGATTACTGGTTCCACATCCGATGTTGCTTCTTCCAACAATGACAACAAGTTGGATGATATTTCATGGACCAATTCAATGTTGCTAAATAAGCTGTCCACATCAAGTCGAGCAATCTAATAAAACCAAAACAATGGGCAAAAAACTGAAAAAAAATGGGATTATACTATTGTCAGCCTACACTTTTGCTCAGAAACGCACGCTACATATTCACTTTTCAATGGGTTTTCTTATAATCAGATGAAAGAGGGGTTTAAATAAAGGACAATTGGAATAAAAACAAAACAAAACTGAATTTGAAATAGTTATATACAAATGATGCCTATATAATAAGCCAAAATGTAGACATTGCTACTAAGATTTGAAACCAACAGGTTAAAGACTATATGATGAAATGGATTGCAATTTTTATTACAATATAAATACATAATATAAGAAATATGTAAAAGAAATATAAATACAAATATTTTCATATATTTTCATGGTAGGATATGTATAGGTCAGTCTTCATTAATTTTTTAAGCAATGAAGTCAAAATCATACTGGCTGGAAGATTAGATGATGGACAATACAACTGATGGACAATACAACTAAGTAACACAAGGTTGGGGAATGGCAAATACTTTCTCTCCCTTCACAGCAACCTCCCAGTAAAGAAAATTTTCCTATCTTAAGATGTGTTTCTCAAACAAAAATGTGATAAAACTAAAGGTAATAATGTAAATAATTTAGATGATCTCCTTGGTTATTAATTCCTAATGGTCTATAAAAGTTATCCTTTTTGTTGCAATGCTATACAGTATATACAAAGCAGCCATACAGATCCATTTAATAATAAAAAAAATAAAATGTGCGAAAATAATAAAATGTGTAAAAATAATAAAAAAATGTTTTTTAATAGAGCGTGCTGCCTGGTTTGCTTGAAAAACAAAACTCAGAACGTGCTGTTTAAGTGGTAGCCAGACATTTCTGAAGTGCCGGCTGAACAACAAACTGACAGAATAAAACCTGCATGAAAAGATATAATTGTAATAAGCACTTCCATTAGCATCACTGTCTCAGATGTAGTATCCTGCAGTCTGGGTATGCAAAGCAAATTACCATAAAATATTGTTAGCTATCTGCATGTGCAGATACAGCCTCTATGTCTCTCTGGCTTTATTTATTAAATTTCTACGCTGCTGCGTATCTCAGCTAAGTGACTTTTGGTAATTTACAACCACATAATAAATAAAACCTGAACAGATAAAAAGTTAAAACTTATAAGCTTGAAGTGAAAGTCAAACTTAAAAATTCAGAAGGCTAAAAAGTTAACAAGGGTGTGGGAGTGCCCTCAAGCCACCAGCTGTCCCTAGGGCTGCCTCATACTTCAGAAGATTGAGGGTAAAATTTCTAAAGAACAAGGGTAATAGCAGAGAAGGCCCTCTTGGTTCAACTGGTTCTGCCAGTTAAAACTCCTTGACTAATGGATATGAAACATGACCTCCCTGCTTGACTGGGTGGGATGGGTTGATGTAGTTGGGATGATATGTTCCTCAGGTAACCTGGTCCCTTATCATGAAGGGCTTTAAAGGTGATGACCAAAGGTGCTATTCAGCCAGTTCAAACAGGTTCCGGAGAACCGGTAGCGATAATTTGGAGAACCGGCAAATACCACCTCTGATTGGCCAACTGCATAGCCATGCCCACTAAGCCATGCCCACAGAACTGGTAGTAAAAAAATTTGAATCCCACCACTGGTGATGACCAACACCTTGAATTGGACCGGGAAGCAAACTGGGACCTAGTACAGCTCATGTAGTAGAGACATTACATGCACACATGCATTTTGCATGACACACCACTGATTAACTGAATGTTGGCTTCCTCAATTTGGATTCCTGTGTACACACAACTGACTGAATCATAAATTTATTACTAAGTTCACCCATCACACTAAGTAAAATTCAGTTACCTGAATTTATGCTTCATTTATCTTGTGAACACAACTAGTTTCTCTTTCTTCTGGACCCCGCCACCCAAAATTGTTTGGCCGACATGATCCAAAGTAGGACCTTTTCACTGGAATGAGTAGGATGAGTTATGGGGTAAGCCAGTTCTTCAGATGTCCTGGACCCATGCATTAAAGGGCTTTCAAGATAATGACCAACACTTTGAATTGGACCAGAAAGTAAACTAGCAATTGCATTCAGCTTCTTTCCTTTTCTCAGATAAAGGTAGAAAAAGAGCAAA
>JANHJO010002844.1:14596-26428 GCA_032468235.1 Pseudoxyrhopus heterurus
TGGCTTTCAGACCTAAGGCAGAACTAGAATTCACCGTCTCCTGGTGATAGGCCTCAAGTCACCAAGCTGGCTTTCATGGGTAAAGCGGGACTAGAACTCACGGTCTCCTGGTGACTGGCCCAAAGTGACTTCCCCAGCTCTCATGCCCAAAATGGGACTAGAATTCACCGTCTCCTGGTGATTGGCTCAAAGGGACACCCTCCAGCTTTCATGGCTATGATGGGACTAGAACTCTCCATCCCCTGGTGATTGGCCCTAAATAACTCATCTGGCTTTCAGACCTAAGGCAGAACTAGAATTCACCGTCTCCTGGTGATAGGCCTCAAGTCACCAAGCTGGCTTTCATTGGGTAAAGAGGGACTAGAACTCACGGCCTCCTGGTGACTGGCTCAAAGTGACTTCCCCAGCTCTCATGCCTAAAATGGGACTAGAACTCACCGTCTCCTGGTGATTGGCCCAAAGGGACAGAATGACTTTCATGACTTAAGATGGAACTAGAATTCCCAACCTCTGGTTTCTAGCCTGACGCGATAACTACTAGACCAAACTTTTATTTTTTATGGATAGAAAAGATTTTCCCCTTAATTATCCTGCATTTGGTAGGCGGTCAAAGGATTAGCAACCATATATTCTTGCCAATATGCCAAGAATATGCCAAAATATAGCCCTGAATAGATCGCGCCCAATTTACGCCCTTCTCTTGTGACACAGCTGTAATATCGTTTCCCCGCATTGCTGGCAACCGTCTAAAGGGGGAGATTTTTCCCCTGATCTCCCGGACGACGATTCAACATTTTAAAACGAACGAACGGATACCTTCGTCCGGGAGATAACGGAACTCCATGGAGCCGCTGACTTCCTTGTCGGAGGGACGGTGCAGCTGCATCTGGACTGTCACGGGTTCACGGATGCTCTGATCCGCGTAGGGCGGCGTCTTGAAGACAATGGCCACCTGGCGGTGGACGTCGGCCTGCGAGAAGGACCCTTTCGCTTCCCAGGAATCCTTGAAAAAGCGGACTTCGATGTCCTCTGGAAAAGAAGCGGAGGCGTGGAGAAACCATCAAGGCCCTTTCCCGGAACTGACGAAACACTTACAAAACATGTTTCTGGGTGTTGGAGAAATGCAGGAGAAAGATAATCTTCTATCTCTATATAAAGATGGATGTGTGTGTGTGTGTGTGTATGTTCCAGCATAACTCTGGAATGCCTCAAGCAATATAAACCAAACTTGGTACACAAATGACTTACTCTCTGGAAACAAATGCTGTGGGGGTAACCCCTAACACCCCTCGGGATGTGTGTTCTGACTCCTCGGGGTATGTGTTCTGTGAAGATACAGCCTACAGCGCAGTGGAGTTGCTATGGTAATGGCTTCACAGTACTCCACAAGGGGGCGTTTGTAACAGGGCCTGCCTGCACCACTACGAGACCGACACAATGTACGTCATGCAGAGACGACATTTCTTGACACTTCCGGGAGCACAGGGAAAACATTTTTAACTAATTTAATTGTCGCTGAAATCAGGGCTCAGGGAGAAGTTGCTCTTGCCATCGCCTCTTCAGGAATTGCACAGACATTATTGTGGAGACGTTAATGGAAGGAGGGAGGACAGCCCATTCCGCACTTACGTTGCCATGTGATATCACCATTCTGCAGGATTGGGATAAATAAATACCTGGGCAATGCCAGGTTATCGGCTAGTATGTTATAAACAACTTGAATTTGGGAAAATAAATTCCCTAATTATTTCTATTTATTTTCATAGAGGAATGAATGGTGAAGTTTTGGATAAATGGAATAAAAACCACCCAGCTGGACTGGCTACAGAGCATCAGGACTGGCTGGTGACAATCTATTACTGGGGAAGCCTTTATTTGTAATAGGACACATTAAGATGTCTGCCTCAAAGTATGCCCAAAAGCTGAAGATATTTGTATATTTAACAAATACTAACTCAGATGGGATACTGTTTCTTTTGATTGTTATTTTTAGATGCAAACACTTCTCAATAGGCAGTCTTCATTAGACAGACCAAGAACCAGCTTAAAGAACCTTCTAGTGACAGTATCCCAAATGTGTAAAATTTTGAAAAAAAAGTTAAAATATACATTTTGAACAATTCATTATCCATTAGAATAATAATTAAATTATGCAGTATGTGGATACTTCATTCAACAAAGAATGATATTGAACTGAGTTTGGTAATCATTCTAATTTAAAAAGTTGGAGGATATTTTGATGTCTATGTAATACCTAAGCATATTTCTCGATTGTCTACGTATATTGACTTTTAGAGTAATTTAATGATTCTTGTATGAAAATAGCAACATTGAGGACATAGTATTACAATAGTTTTAACATAAATAATAAACAGAGTTCTCCTGTAGCTCTTCAAACTAAACCCAGAAAAAAAATAGAAATTTATAAAATTTCTATACATATTACAAAGCTCCAGGTACTTGGAACCATAGCTTTTGAACTTCCCCAAAATATTATTTTGGCCTCTGGCCATCAAAAGGTTGACTATTCCAGCTTTTGAGAAGCCTTCCAAGAACAAACAGAGTACCTCAAGAACAATCTCATGAATGCGTCCCAGTTTCCATAATCAAGTTTTCACACATGGCAGCCTTCAGTAAGGATTAGCTATCCAGATTTAAATTAAAAAAAAACCCTGCAGTGTTTATTCCAGCACTATATTCTCCTTGGATGAAGTATGAAGCATGCCAGCCAGGAAAGGATCTGGTCTTTTTATTGGCTTTCACTAGCTAGAATGGGCCTGCATCCAATTTTCAAAAAATAGCTTGTGTAGCAACAAACTTTACTTTTGCACTTGCAGACAAGGGAAAAAATCAATCAAATCTAATCAAAATCATGATTCTGCTACTTTGAACTCTGGTCTCACATTTAGAAACAACGCAGACTTAATTCCATATGTCCTAAGGGAGGAAATTGTGATTTAAAAATTTTGAATCATGACACATTGGAATCTAAAAGAATTTATAATAATTTCTTTCTTGGTTATATAGAGAATCCCTGATATTGTGAATCTGTATCTCTGTAGCCTTTCTGTTGGGAAACACAGAAGCTAGAGGTGACACATGCAATGACGTACTGTAGGCTACAATGTACAAAGTGTGAAGTCTAAAATGGGTAGTTCACTTAGAGAATTCAGGAAGACATCCTTTGGCTCAGGAAAGTGATGCCTTGTATCTAAATGTTGTGGTAGATCTCCTGCACCTTACAGAAGTATATATTTCATGCTGTAATGGTCTTTTATGCTCACTATAACACTTCTAATGAAGGGAAGTTCTCTTTTTATTCCTTCCTAGGGTCAACCCTTTCCACCCATGTTCAAAAGCCAGCTGGAATGCCAATTTAACCTTTTTTCCCCCAACATGACAAGGAAGTCATTTTTTCCACAGTGCTTATGACTAGTAATGCAGATTAAGAACTGTAGGACTGACTGAATGACACTATTTTGCCTCAAGATGTTGTTATTATCTTCCAGCATCTACCAGGAGATGCAGCTATTTAAAAAAAAATCTTTGTCAGAATAAATTGAGTCACACTCATTACTGGTATCCAATTCTCTCCTCATAAACCACCAACAAGTACCCAGCTATCAAGTTGTTCATATGAAGGAAGGGTGGGATGAAGTATGAAGGATGTCTTTGTGTAAATCATCCAGGCTTGCTGAAGCCCAAGTCAAAGTGGCCATAGAAAGCAGTGCCCAGTGATTGAAGGATGGGGAAAGCAGCCTAAAGTGGTCAGGAAGAGCAATGCAGATCCCAACACCGGAATACATCATTGGAGCAAGCTAAAATATGTTAAAAGTGTCAAAAATTATGTGCAAAAGTATGACTTTAAGCATCTTAGGTAATATAATGGCAAGTTCATTAGGAAATACTATTAGGATACAAAAATGGTTATCAGGGCATGCTGAAATGGACTAATACTAGCAGTAGGGCATTACGTTGGGATTGAATGAAACACAGGAAAGTGGTTTTTATCATCATTACACGTTGTAAATGTTGAAACAGTGATATGTTATGTAAGTATCATGAGATTCTCTGATTTTTCTAAATCTATCATGCAGAGCTCATTATCTTAGGATTTGAAACATGCTGTATAAATAATTGCAGGACATACAGGTAACAGAAAAAATTCACTATGTGAATTCACTTTGAGAAAAAATACTCAAAACTCACATGGATGGTGAATTTTAGGAACACTAAGATATTTCTCTCAATTTAAATTAAATCCTGATATTATTTGCTTCTTGTTTGTATCACAACTGGCATATAAATGAAAGAATTGTTCAGAAGTTTGTTTTGACTTACTATTAAGCCCTAAAAGCATTAGTAAATTGCACACTCGCTATTGCACTTTATAAAAAAAAAAAGAAACAGAATTGTAGATTTGTTGGCCATTTCCTTAATCTGTTGTTAATAAACTTGAAAGAGCATAACCCTGTCTAATAAACATATAAAACTAATGGGTACCGAAGCAATTCAGAGAATCATTTGTTGTTTAGATTTCAGTCACAATTCATCACAATGGAGGGGACCAGCTGTATTTATTAGCAACACAAATTCTTATGATTCAGTGCCAGGACACTTTGAATCATTCCAGAGCATGCTGGCAGAGACGCAGGGCAGATAAATACCTCAGTCTTATGCACAGAAAAACAGAGGAGAGGGTAAGTGAAGGAAGGAGGGGAAATACAGCTGAGAAACTAGGTCTGCACAATTGGCATGAATTCCCAAAGAACAATTTTGAATTTTCCCTCTGCAGCAAACAGATGAATAGGGAGTAATTAATTCAAGAACAGTAGACTCTTTTCTTTCTCCCTGTGTTTTCACCTGGGCTGCCTTTGTAAATCTTTTAGCTGTGCAGATGGCCAGACTGCATAATCCAGTTAGGTTTTGTTCTTCCTTCCAGTCAAGAATGCTTTCCTATAACTTAAATGATCATTCCCCCCTTTTGTCTCCTGTAATTTCTGAAGCACTTTTTATTTCCTCTGTGAGGTTGGCCTCTGCACTGGAGATAATCTGGATGGTGTGGACAGCCTTAGGGTTAACACCATGGACAGAAATGCAGTTTTTACATGGTCACAATTAATGTGATAATTTATGACTAAGGTTTCAACTGAAATGTTTAGAAAGGAATGCATGTTTTAAGGCAAGTTTATATTCATAGTTTTGTAAAGGGAGAGGCAAGAAAACAAAGTCATCCTCTGCTGTTTCTAGAGATTTACTTGTTTTTTCTACTTCACCTTTTGCTGTGAATAAAAGAATGGGACTATAAAACAGAAACAATTTAGATTCCAGGCTAGGTGCTTTAATATGTGACAATAAATACCAATACCAATAACACTTAATTTTATATACTGCTTCATAGGACTTTACAGCTGTCTCTCTAAGCAGTATATAGAATCAATATATTGACCCAACAATCTGTATCCTCATTTTACTGACCATGGAAGGATGGAAGGCTGAGTCAATCTTGAGTCAGTCAGGATTGAACCACTGGCAGTGAGCAGAATCAGCCTGCAATATTGTATTCTAATCACTGTGCTACCACGGTTCCTAAAGGGCGGTTTTTTCTTGGTGATGCATGTGGTGATACTGTGTTGATTGGATATATGAATATGGCTGAGTAATACCGTAATATTATGCACATTCTGCATAATAAGGAATACAGGTCAAAAAGCTAACATATTAAAGTTCAGTAGGATGAAATTATTTCAAAGTATGCATAATGAAAAAATGTATGAATTTATGCTGTTGAATGTATGAATTTATGCTGTTGAAATGAATGAATTTTTACTGTTGAAAGAAGTAAACAGTGATTGTATATAAAAAGTGCTACCCATTTTGATATGATGAGATGAGAATAGGATGTAGCAAGTAAAAGATAAAAATAAGTTGCATTGAGTGGCAGGAACGTACTTAATCAGTATTTTGGCAATAAAGCAAGAAAAAGTAGAAATATATGTGTGGTGTACTAATGTAATAATGCAAAAGCATATACTTGCAGAAAACAATGTTAACAGCTAAAACAACATATGAGCCTCACTGTTTATCACCCACTCAGAAAAACAATCAGATAGATTCAAGAATGATAATGATTAGGCTTTCTTGTCTATATTCCCAGCACAAAATTTCTACACTCTAGCACTATCACAAAAAGATTGTCATGGATTTGAGGGCACTAAAAGGAGGGCAGGCAGAGCCACTGCAGAAGTCAATTTGGAGACAATGAAAAGTGAAACTTTCAATGTTTAGTTATTATTTTAGAATATTTTCAAATATTTTGCGAGGAGGAGAACTTTAAATGGATTGGTTGAACATATACAACTGTTCAACTGATGAACATGCTGAGATTGAAATAAAATAAAGTAGATCTTATTTTGCCCACTTGAGTCTTGAAATCACACACTGACGCCCAGCTATTGTCGCTAAAAACAAACAAAGAGCAAGGCCATCTGTCCTTAATTAAGTTGATTAGAGGGAGACAGAATACTCAGGTTGGAAAACTGACCATGTTTCATTCTGTTGAATTTAGTATGGCATGACAGTTGAAACTATGACCTCGTGAGACTGTACTACGGTCAAACAAACTTTCATTCAGTAGGACTCTACATGCGTGCAATTTGGATAACACTCAGATACTTCTGTACTGAATCAATGATTGGTATGGTTTATTATACCTCCCACAAGAATTACTTTAATGTTTATAATGCTCATATTTAGGAAAATAAACAGCAATCTATCAGTCAGATTGTGTTCTATTATTATCAATTACCAGTTAGTGGGTCTGGGATCATCAGGCCCTGCAAATAAACCCATATGTCTGTTTTGCCTCCACATAGACCAACAGCATCCCCACAGGATGTCAAAAATCATCTACACAAGATTAGAGATAACTTCACTTACCCTTCATCCATTATTTTCCAGCAATGGTCCATTGAATTCTATAGAGGAGAAATGGGACAAACTTTGAGCTAAACAATTAATGGACATTAATTTGATATCAGGTATCAGAAGGACAAAGAAATATCAGAGATTTTCAACTTCCTAGCAACGTAGCAAACTTTAGTATGACCCTTTTAGAAACTTAACAATATAATTGAGCAAGAAATTGTAACCTATATCAAAAGATTTCACAATGGGTTTTTAGTACAGTACAATTGACATGACAACCCTATCTCCCTTCCTGCCACCTTCTCTCCAGCTTAAATCCTAATCCATCTATCCATTTTATGCATCTAATAAAGTGAGCTGCAGCAGAATAGTATGGCTACAAGTGGCTGATCTTGTAAATGGTGAAAGAGATAATAATAGCACTATTATAATAATTATTTCTCCTCTTACTCTTAGAGTATTTTCATCTTTGAGTTTTCAGAATACCCTTCACTGTGCATTTTCTTGACCAATTAAATAGTGAGAAAAGATATGGTTTGAGGATTGGTATTAAGGCCAGCCATCATAGGTGCTGATTTTCCTTTTTGCTTCTATCAATCGTATTACTGCCAATCATCATCTCACTTGACAGGTTTTTGAGAGTTCTAAGCAATGGGCTTTGAAATGGTTTTCACTGACTTTTGAAAAACGTTGCATGCTTTTGCCTATGCAGTTATGAAGAGTCAAGACAGACTTGACATGCATACAATAAATGTTAACTCCGATTGGCAGCTTGAGTGAAATCTTTGGTATGCTTGTTGTCTGTCAGACTTTTATGAAAAGAATAAAGCATGCACCTGTGGGAATCTGATCTGGCATAATAAGCTACAGAATATTTGGGGCCTAGGTGGACCAACCATGATTTCTTGGAAAATACGAAATGAAGCTTATAAAAAGAAAGACAGAAGGAAAAGATTAAATTTCCATCATGTACACATCAAATCCTATATATGGAAGCAAAGAGGAAGATATATTATGACTTGCTAAAAATTGGGCAGAAGTATTAATGCATGTTTTTATATTATAGATATTTGCTTTCTTTCAGCCAAGGCATATTTGGAGTTTTTAAAAACCCGAGGTGAAGAATACAGTTAATTGCTTTGTACTGCTGTTGCTATTTGCTTCTGGTTTGACTGCTGTGCTCTGCAGACGCAGAATAACAACTTTACTGGGCCTGAGATCAGATGACATGCTGGTAAAGGATTAAGAGCAATTCTATCTTTTTGGCATGGGTTGTGGAATTTTCATTAAAATGACCTGGGGTGTGGTGAGAAAGGAATCTGGGCTCAGTGCATATTGTACCTGGGAAAATGCAATTTCAAAACAACGCACTATGGTGGAAGGAAGAAGGGGGATACTGTAATGTCTAAATCTGTAGAAATAAATGCATTTGGCCTTCATCTTACACTGCAAACCAGTTGTATCCAACCTATTGCTTTTCAGATATAATCACTAAATATCCCTTCAAACAATAGCTAGCTAGGAAGATTATTGGCTAAGATGATGAAAATTATAGACCTGTACATTAATTGGGCAAAATTGTACATTATTAAAGTTTTTAAGAAAATATTATAATAATGTTATGACACGGGTGTCAACTAAAGGCTTAAATCTGGGCCTGTGTGGCTGGCCTGAAAATAGCAAAGGACCAGCCTGCGGTCCCTCTGCTAGCAAAAATGGAGCTGGGGGGGGCACATGTGGCCCCCCGGGCTCCATTTTTGCTGGCAGAGGGCTGCAGAAGGCTGTTCAGGCCAAAAATAGGATGCAGGGAGCTGCACACAGCTCCTTGACCTCTGTTTTTGCTGGCAGAGGGCTCTGAAAACGAACTAAAAACGAAACAAAAGAAGAAATGCTTCCCCTTTTGCATTTGAGAATGCAAGAAGGGACAAATAAAGAAAAAGGGAAAGAGGAAAGACAAAGAAAAAGAAGGTCAAACACAACCCTGATGCAGCCCTCAATGAAATGGAGTTTGACACCCCTGTTATAACACTTATAACAATGTTTATAAGCTAGGTTTTGGAATGAGCTTAAAAAGAATGATAAACTAAAGTTAAGGATCCATTGTTAGCTGGATTTATGCAGTGACAGCACTGCTATTGTCAGATTGGAACCCTAATACAAGTTGGGCAAACCACAAGCCATGGGTATATGCAGCCTTCTTTAAAAGAGTCTAAAGTACCTTCCTTATCACCTTCTCAACTCCTACAAATGATATCACTAAACCTCAACAGCAGGTAGTTAAGAAATTAGGTTTCTCAGCATCTTTCATATTATGAGCAAAGAACCTTTTAGGCTTAAAACCCGGCAAAGCCAATATCCCCAAACATACAGGGCTGCCAGAAGTGGCCTTGCTTACTTGCATGATATTACCACATCATCACCCTGTCTATTGTAGTTTTCGTTTCTCATCAGTCACTAATGCATTATGCACTTAACATGTATCGGATTTGGTGCCTGTGGCTATTATTAGTGTTTCCAAAAATAAATAAATAAGGTTATAACATAAAGCACCATATACTGTAGGTACATGGTTTATATTGGGAAAGTAGTAATAGTGGACAACCCATAGTAGGAGAAATTGAAACTCCTAGGAGAAATGGAAAGGATACACAAGATAATGCTAGGGTGAGGAAGGGAACATACCAGCCTCTTTCTGAAAAAGCCACAACACTAGAATAGGAATATCTGCACACTCAGTGCCTACTCTGCATAAAGAATGCTCTGATGAATGGGGGTTGCAGAAGGTGATAAGTGCTGGAGAGCAAAAAAGAGAACCTACACAGCAAGTATCTGCTGGTTACCCTTGTTAAACATGTATAAACAGATTTTCCCACCCTTCTATGCTGCCTGGCCTTGACTCAGTCCATTGTCCTGGAAGAGAGATAGTTCCTTATGCTGGAAAGTCTTTGAAGAAGGAAAGAAAGGGAACCAGAGACTACAGAGGTAAGGAGTTGCTTGTAGCCGAGGCTGGAAGACTTATTGAGACTGTTGATGGGACAGCAGGAGAACAAGCTTCAAGCTGCTACTGCCAGAACAGTTTACACCTTTGATTAGGCATTTTATTTTGAACATGACTTTGAGTTCTTGGCTTAGTATTGGGAAAGTAGTTGTGATGTGGAAAACCATAATATAAAGCTAGGAGATATGGAAAGGATTGACAAAATAGAGCTATCAATTGGCTCTTTGAACAATTTGACAGATCTGAAGAGCCATAAATATGTTTGTTCTCATCTGACCAATTATATAAATGGTATGGTTTTGCACCTGTCATCATCCTAATCCATATTGGTTAAGTGATATTCACCAGTGCAATCACTGGTGAGAACTAGTACTGAAAAATATTAAAAGGGAAGAAAATGCTTCCTTTATATAGTGCAAAAATGGCATTTGTATGCAATAAAGCACAAAGCCCTCTATAGATAAAATGCTAAATTAACTTTTGGATTAAATATCAGTTGGAATAATTTCATTTTTTTAAAATATCCTTTATTGTAGATACTGTACTACATTTTCTTGAAGTTGAACATATACCATTTGTGTCAATAAGCACTATATTTTTGTTCTATTAAAACCTGTCAGAATTTATCTGCTAACAGACAATGAAATAGCAGATTTATTATATTTATGAACATAATAAAAAGGAGTATCATGTTAGAGCAAGTGACATGGTAGCAAACATGATATCTAGACTAGATTCATTTTATATTTGTTTATTCAGCTACTGTAGATGGAAAGAAAATATCTTCTTGAATTGATAGCAATGCTGTCACTTGATATCAAATAACATGATGAATCTGTCAAGGAAAAAGCATACATTAAAAAAGACTCCAGTGTTGCTTAGCTATACTCCAGTTTGTATTTAGAAGCAGTCCTTGACTTACAACCATTCATTTAGTTAGAAGTTATAATGGCACTGAAAAAAATGACTTATTTGATGGTGACTTATGTGATGGTTTTCACACTTATTACTGTTGCAGCATCTCCATGGTTATGTGATCAAAGTTCGGGCATGATGTATTTGTGACAGTTGCAGTGTCCTGGGGTCATGTGATCACCATTTGTAACTTTCTCAGCCATTTTCTGACGAGCAAAGTCAACAACCATATGTTTTACTTAAGAATTGCAGTGATTTGCTTAATCCCTGCAGCAAATTTTTTTTTTGTAAAATGGGGCACAACTTGTTTAATAATTGTCTTGCTTAGGAATGGAAAATTTGGATTCAGTTGTGGTTATAAGTCAGGGATTACTTGTATTTTATTTTATGTTAGATTTTATGTATTATTCTTATAAATAACTGAAGATGGCAAATACACTTAATACTCCTTCCTCATCCCATTTTCTCTACAACCAACAAATCTGTGAAATAGTTGGGCTGAATGAGAGTGACTGGCTCAAAATTACACAGGCAACTATGCCCTATTTATTGTTAAGAGTCTGATGGTAAAAAGAAACCCAGCCATGATGGTAGCCTGTTGCCCTTATTGAAGCTGAAAATTTCTACAGCTTGCTATTGACCCAATTGTCTTTCTAAACTTTCAAATAAATGAGATTAATCTTTCTATTTATAAAGCAGCTGGAAGAGATTGGTACAGTGGAACCTTGGTTCATGACCACAGTTTGTTCCATAACTTTGGTTGTGAACTGAAACAAATTTTCCCTTTGGGTTGTATGGAAATACGATCGATCTGTTCCAGACCCTATGAACTTCATGTTTTTTTTAAAGATTTCGAAGCACACAAATACAGCTGTAGTTAAATTCACGAGAGCCGGAGCTTGTCTTCTCCATGCCTAAAATCTCCATAAATATAGGGCGAAGCCTGGCCGCTTTTGAGTCACTCACCCCGGGACACCCAGAGTGGGCAAAGG
>JANHJO010002844.1:72509-86523 GCA_032468235.1 Pseudoxyrhopus heterurus
CTTCCTTTCTTCTTTTAGTCTATAGGCTAGCCATCTTCCTGGTTTATTTGCGTGTTCAAAGAAATTTTGTTTTGCTGTTTTTGTATAAGTTAACTGCATTGAAACCATTATATTTTCCATGACATATACATTTGATAAATAAATAAAAATAAAAAATAAATTTATGCACAAAATGGAAAAATATTGTAATACCCACAATGGAAGATTGCAGAACTTGTGACAATTGAGCGATTTGATCAAAGATAAGACAACAAGTACTTTTATAAAAGACTGAAAACCCATTGTGAACTTTTTCTGAAAATGGAAAAATGAATTGGATTTATGGGTTTGTTAATAAAAACGGAGTGGGGGGGGGGGCTCAGTTTTTCAGTCTAATTTTTATTGTGTAACAAAGAAAGTTAAGCAGTTACTGCAACCCCCAACCCCCCATTGCTTGTTCAGATATCTGGTAAACAAAAATCATGTGGAATGAAATTATTACAAGAAATTACCTTACGTTACAGACATGTAGACATGTCTGAGGTTTTTCTAAAACATTACTCTTATGATTCACATGTATGCTTAAATTCCAACCATAGAGATGTGGAGCCTCAGCCTTTCCTGCTAGTAATTTTGAAAGAATGGTTTAAACAGGGGTGTCAAACTCACGGGCCACGGGCCAGATGCGTCACGCTCTGGCCACGCCCAGCCCTGTTTTAGCAAAGGGGAAAAAGTCATGATACATCACATGACGACAACATGACGACATGAGTTTGACACCCCTGGTCTAAAATTTGAAACTGATATTATATATGCTGATAGCAATAATATTTTATGCACAAAAATGGAAGGATGCTTTGATTCCTACAATGGACAAATGGCTACAAAAGCTGATGGAGTTAGCAGAAATGGCTAATTTGACTGCTTTGATTAAAGAAAAAGATACATTTAATTTTGTTTCTACTTGGAAATTGGTTTTGGACACTGTGCTTGAGGTGAAAAAAAATGAAACATTGATTTTCGTTTTTCTGATTAGATAGGTTTGCTGTTATAGAAATGGCTAGTATTTTTTATGTAAAAGTAAAAAGTTGAGGTTATATATTATTACCTTGCTGTACTGCACCTAAAGAAATCAGAAGTCAATGTATATAAAATCAGACATATAACAGGAAGGCAAAAATCTCAACATTCCACCTTACTTACTTTAGTCATCTCATGCAATCAAAATCACTGGAAAAGGCAATTATGCTTGGAATAGTCAGCAGTAAAAGGAAATTGTATCAAAAATATAGGGGCTAAATACATTAAAACTGATACCAGTCAAAGCATTAAACAACTGAAAGAAACTATTCAAAATCATAAAATGGAGAGAGAACTAATCCATAGAATCGTCAAGAATTGGATATGATTGAATAAATAGTGTCACTATCATCTTCCATTGAGTTCAGAGAAAGTTTTTAAAAAGATAAGAACAAAACACTTTGAATAGCACAGCAAATGTTATGGTGACTCTCAGACAGACCCTCCATCAGAGTAATTGAGGATTATTCAATACCATTATTCAACAATATTAATGTTTTACAGTATAAATTATAATTATAAAATGCTGATAAATGCAAATTTCCAACAACATTTCTTTCCTAACTTTCCCTATTTTAGACCTTTAGTTTTGTTTGGGTTTCCTGTAACTTAATTTAAATCATTTTTTAAATGTTGCTGGGCAATCCACAACCATTGTGTCTGCTTTCAGAGATATTTCCTTACCTAAAGAGAAAAACAGAATGAACATATTGGTTAGGCAAAAAAAAAAAAGTGGAAGTGGGAGCAGATTTCCTGCGGGCTTCCCCATTGATGTTGCTCTTGGGAAGTTGGGAAGTTGGCAAGGAGCTTTGGAAATAACTTTTTCTCCTTAGCTGAACCATGGAACTGCCTGCCACTTTACTAGGAAAAGGATGAACAAAGGGAACCCAGACCATGAGGAAAACTACACCTATCTCACTTAGTGACGATGAACAGCATATACAATGAAACAATTATAAGAAATATAAACCCATCCAAAATAAATTTAAAAGATTAAAAAATGGAACCTGCCATATATGCAATGTATTCCAGTCAACTATCCTATAGTCTATTATAGATAACTGGTAATTTGTAACATTTTTCTTCAATTAATTCTGATTTTGTTCCTTTGACCTTCAGAGTTAGTTAACATTTCTGACTATGTTATTCAAATAATATGAACAACATAAACAGCTTTTTAAAGCTTAATTTCAACTATTTTACTTTAATTTTCTGATAGCTCCAAAATCGATCCTTCTTACTGCCAGTCTACTGGAAAATATTATGGGGGAGGATTGGGTTCATGCACTTAATTTACAGAATTTGCTTTCATTTTTTTCAGTCCACATTCCTCAAGTTTTACAGAACCACTTTAAATTGTGATTTAAAAGTAATGGAACTTATTTCTTCTAAATCCATAGTTTGACATAGATGCTCCACTATTGACTACTTAGCATCATTTACTGCTGTGATGTTCTCTATGGAAATTCTTTGTGAAAAATTGGTGAAATATACCAAATTCTGTTTCATAAGTACCTTTTTAAAAATTAGGAAGTTATTGTTCATACGAAATCTGCATATTTTGCTAAATTCCTTTTGGTTAAATTAGGGAATAGAGAGTAAGTAGACAAAAATCAATGTAAGTTTTCATGTGTGCATAATCTGGTAATTGTCATGGGATAACAAATATAAAGAAAAAAACCCTTCAAAAAAAGTTCATTATAACTGTTAGCTTTTCATTTTTCTTGAAAATGTTGAGCCATCTATAGTTATATGTTTAATCATATTTAATGAATCAGGACACTAATGTAGCTTGTTCCTTGAGACATCCTTAAAACTCTGAAGACTATTTTATTGAACTTTCTGGCTCCCACATCACTCACTTTAATAGCTCAATCTCTGATATTTTCCCATTTATCAACAGATCAATTGTGAAACTGAGGAAGTCTGTCTCCCATCTTGACACTGAGATGGCTATTCAAGTCCACCTGGACTTTGTCACTGCTAGAAGGATTAGGAAAGCAATTCCTCACTTAAAAAGGATACATATCCTCATTGCAATAAAGGTGAGTTATTGTCTTCTACTTTGGCACAAAAGAAATCAAGGAATTCTTGGCTGTAAATGTCAGAAGAGTTTGGATTTGAGGAAGGAATGATTCTCCATGAGATAAGATTATTATTTTACCCTTTTGACCAAGTGAAAAAAATGAAGTATGATTTAACTTTCCATAAATGCTATAACCTTTAGTACAAAGATAGATATTCTAAATATATTCAGTTAATTTTTTAACTTCGTTTACATATCATTGCAAATTTAGAATCTAGAAGCAATACTGTTGAAAAACGGTTTAATATGAGATGTTAGATTCCCAGCAAAATGTATATTTGTATATGGGCTTTGAAAAATGCAAATCCGGATTGCAGCAGGAATGGAATATAACTATAAACTGTTGCAGTCCTTTGAAAAATCTCTGCAGCAGGTGTTTTCTATGGAATGCCTTCAATTATTAAGTCATTAGATAACACTAATAATCCAAAACTAGGAAAGCATTTATTTGTTTATTTTCTATAATGTAGCCTTCTCTATTTGCATTGCTTGTTGCCTCCTCAATGAAACCCAGTTTAACATTTTTAAAGCAAATATTTGCAAATAATGTCTTGGATGACGTGGCTCTTTTTGTAATTGTGGTTTTTTTTAAAAAAAATACTAGATGGATTAAGATAAATTAGACAACTTGAGAGCCTTCTATTATCACCTTTGCTATCTGCTATAGTTGTAAAATATTCTATTAAATTGGCCAGAAAGTATTTCTTCTGAAAGTGAAAGAAAATAACTACAAAGATAAACCATGTGCTAACTTACTTTCTAACTCTATTATGCAATCATCTTGATATTAAAAATTAGATATTAAAAAGGACATAAATTGTGTTAATAAATAGCAGCCCTGAAATGTATCGGTTAATTGAAAGAAAATAATTATTAACTGACTTTCATGTTGTCGGTCATCTACATTTCAAAAATGCTAGCTGATCTCATATTGAAATTTAGATTTTTAATCTGGAGAACACACCTATGAGAAGAAAAACAAAAACAAATTGAGGAAGTTTCCCCAAAATACAAACCTCTTAGACTAATTAATAGCTTTGTATTGAATTGTGTGGGTGTGTTTTTGAATGAATATGTGCATATATATGCACACAAAAATCTGGTCAATTACTAAACTTTTAATGTATCCATCTGCTACCACTGAATGGTCATTCAAATTTTTGTAGCTTAAATCTGGTAGCCATAACTATCACAGATGTTAGTAATGTGAACAAGCTTTTCCATGCCAATATTGTTTCAGTGTGTTTAATGCAATAAACTGTTTCTTAACTGGAGGTCTGTGTCTTATCATACAGGAAAGAACTTTGTACAGTAAAAGGAAGTGGCTTCATATATTATAAGGCATAATCTGACAGGATTGGTTGTTTTTGATCTCCATTTTAATGGATTTTCAGAAGTTTTGGACATATTATCGAACATCACAATGAGGAGACAAGGGAGTACAACATACAACCTTCTTAGTATTTAATGGATCACAGACAGACACCCAATGAAGAACAATAGAACAATTGTTAAACAATATTACTGCTTCCAGGTTGGTATGTAATAAGGCCACCCTCATCCATGACTTGACTATGGATGAGAGGGCCAACATGGCATGCATTACTGAAATCTAGCTGGGGGAAACGGAGTTTCCTCTTTCTGAGAAATGCCCAGCTGGGTTTTGGGTGTAACATCAGTTAAGAACTCAGGATAAGATTATACTAGTCATTTGAGAAATAAAGTCACTTGGATCCAATCAGTTTTGGAAAGATCTTGGAGCAGGGCCATGAGCAGTATTGGTTGCCGTTGTGTTTCCAGGGATACTTCAAGATGCTGGTTGTCACCTTTAAAGCCCTTTATGACTTGGGACTGTATTACCTTAGGAACCCGCCCTCCTCAGTTGTTTCTACTGTCCAATCCAGTCAATCAGGATGGGCATGCTTTGAGTTCTTTCGATTAAGGAATGTTTTCTAAGGAATGCTGATTTTTACCTCTGAGCACCTTCAAGTACAGAATTCTGCTTAATTTGTTATGATCTTAAAATATATCTGTATATAAATACATACACATACACACACCAAAATGAAGAAGGGGGAGATCTTACATATAAAGATATTGCACTTTAATGATAAAATGCAATGTTTATTTTCAAACTTTATATACATTGGCAAGAAATACAGATATGAGGAGTCTACATGATTGTAAGCAATATACTGTGTGTAATATTCTAAATGAAAACCAAATTTAGAGCTGTATCTACAATTAGATTGACTGGAAATGTAGAAAGGATCTTATTGCTTTACTACTATTGAACAAACATTTACCCTTTCAGTGGTTATCTGCAAGGTAACATATCAAGACATGTTACATGTCAAGACATAGCAACCTAATTCTACTCCAGTTGTTGTTGCCAAGGTTGAAAGACTATATATAGATGGCAGCTCGTCAAATATCACCAGGTAGAGATACCACTGCCATGGTATCCAGTCTATAAGTCACTGATAACCACTGATAACAGTTCCACATCACAACCACTAAAGAGTGATACAAGTGAGGGTGTGCAATTTGGAATACTGCATCAGGGCAACAAGGACTATCATTTGGAATCCGGCACAAGAATTAATATTTACTTGTTGCCTCCTGATTATTTAGTATCAATGTGATGGGCAATTTTTGTTTGGTGAGAAAAAACTGCAATAAATTGTAAAGACATCATCTCCCTTTCCAGGTTTTTCCACCTGAATTTTGTTCTAGCCATCTTTCTGTATATCAGAAATTACACTGACCTGACCCAGGGTTTTAAAATAATGTTAGGAACTACTTTTGGATTTGTGAAATGTCTTTAATATTCAGCTGAAAAGCAGAAAAATTTCATAGGCCATCCCCACATTATTTTGAAAGCTTTGAAACAGATTATTTCTTTCATCTGACTTTCATCTTGAAGGGAAAAATTACAGGATTCCTAGAAGTGTTCTCCTGCTAATGGTTTGACTGCTATGATAGTGGTAGCACTCTCTGGTGGTGTTTAAACTCTTGCTGCACGTTTTCTTCAAAAGAGTGAGGGTCAGGATAGGTGATTCTTTCCAGGAGAGGATAGATTAATTTGGAGTAATGAAATTTTCCAAAATTGGTTACAAAGTTCAACCCTAAATTATTAGGGCAATAGATGGGTGTAATATACCATGTGCTTGTACCCACAGAACTCAAGTATAAGTAAGAATATGTCTATATGAGCCATCATTGTTCTTGTTTGTTTTCTGCTGTTTTCTTGTCCTAATATTTTTTTTACTAATTTGGAAAATGCCCAGAGTTGCTAGGAATTGGATGGCATATAAAGCTAAAATATTAATTATACAGCATAATTATATAATTATAATTAATTATACAGCATATAAATAGTTGGAAAAAATAACCAAATAACAAGATCTAAATGTAAAGTACTAAACTTTCAAGCTTAAGAGTTTGTATAGTATTGTAAACAAAACAAATATTCAAACATTTGGAAATATTTGTGCTCTATTTTAGAAACTGATGCTACACTGAGATTTGAGTGATTTAAGTAATACCCATTTAGTTACAACTGGTATTATTTGTAGAGGTATTATTATCATGTGTATTATAATTTTAACCAGTAATAATCTTTTTTTTTAATATGGACAGAGCAAAGTTGCCTTCAAGGTGAGATGAACTCCCGATAACTTGCATGGAAAAAATATGTGGTTTTCTTGACAAAGATTTTCTTTTATCTTTTTCCATTTTTTTTTCAGATTTTCAGGCTACACTTCCCAAATGATTCTCCATTCGGATGTGAAATGGATCTGAGCCTACATAGTTTTATAAACTGGTGCTACCAATACATTATTTTGTTTTGATATAACAGGCATGTAACTTCTACATTTATTTCTACTTCAATCCTTTTCTTTAATTCAAATTAAATATTGCACTTGCTTGTTTTGGAGATGTCTCAGGAGAGCAAGAAGCTTGTGTTGAGGACCATATTTAAAGGTCTTTCTGATTTAAGATAGTAATTCCCAAAAGTCATGAATCAATGGAAGTTACAAAACAAAATCATGTCAAGTAGGCACATGTCTCCCTGCAAAACATTCAATCTAAGCCTAAGGAAACATGGTGAAAGATAAGTCTAACAAAAACAGACAGTCAATAAAGAGGGGGGGGGGAGAGAGAGAGAAAGTCGAACTAATGTGAAAACAACAGCTGAATGTGCATGTTCACACTTGAAGAAGAGGAAACTAAATTTGCAAAAGTCACAGGAGAACTTGGAGATGCAATAATCACATTGCAAATATGTAGGCCTATTTTGTATATTCACAGGTTGTTACTTGCCCTCACTACAAACTATGGCATTGAACTAAAATAGCATTTGATTGGATTTTGCCAAGAATAACAAGTTCCTCAAGAAAGATGTAATGTACAAAAATATTGCTTTATTATTAAAAATCATATAAAGTATAAGAAATGAAGATTTTAAATATTTCTACTTGAAGTTCTCACTTATCCATAAGTATACAATCTGAAGTAAGTATGGACTGAGAAAACATTTTATTGTATTTAAGTGGATCAACTGGTGACAGAAAGAAGACAAAACATTCCTTAAATTAACATCACCAATCAGTGAAGTTTGATTATTAAAGGATTTTACAGTCTAAATACAAAAAGCTAAATACAAAAAGCCAAGGAACAAAACAAAAACAAGAAAAAAGAAATATAACTCATTAGGTTATATTTTTCAACATAGATCTAAATGATTATACAGTCTCATTTAATCAGCAATAATAATAGATTTAGGCAAAACATGGTCCAGTTCAACAGCTTTCTAATGTCATTTTTGATTCTGCAATATTAATCATATAATTCAGCTATGGTACTTGTACGATTTATCTTGCTAGTTTATATATGTCTGGTGTCATGGAGTTGGATACTAGGAAAACTGACATATTGAAAAAAGTTGTTTTTCAAATAATCAGTTGGTAAGGCAGCAAATCATATCTGATAAATTGGTAAGCATAAAGGAAAGGATACCAACATTACTCTTTTTCATGTGCCAAAAATACAAAATAATACATGCTGTATCTGTATCACAGACAGTTCTAGAATGCAAGACCTAATAAAAAGTACAAGATGCCTCTTAAATAACATTTATAAACAAGATGTAAGTAAATATATATTTTGATATTTCTTTTCTAGGTAAAATCCAAAAATGTTTCTTTCGTTTTTGAATAGGCACAATGCAGCAAGCGTTATAGAAAACTAGTAAAATCTGCAGGTGAAAATTTCCTGGCTGAAAATAACAACACCCCTTTTTTGTTTAGAAGAACACTTTTATAACTGTGGTATTTCCCTTCCAAAGGGTGTTCATGATTTATTTGTAAATGTTTTTTCCTGACTGGAAACCTGCCACTTCATGTCTCACAAAAACAATCTGTTTATTTGCTTTTTTATTGTTCTCTGATGAACATGGAGTGGTATGGCAGAGATTCCAAGCTTAAAAATCAGGAAATTAAAAGTTGTGGTTCATGCATAAACCTAATTGAGTCTTCTTACATTGCATAATTCTTTCTGTTATTGCACTGACCTTTGTTAACAGGTTCAGCAATTTTTAATTTCCTTACCTTAGCACTTATAAAGTCTCTACTAGCACTGCATTTATATATTTTCCTGCCCCTAAGTTTCATGTGTAACTAGTCTAGTGAATTAATACAGCTGTCTTCATAAGGATACTGAGCTAAATCTAATCTGTGTTTTGCATAAAAATTTATGAGGGTTAAAAAAAATCAAACTTTTTTACTGTTAGAAAACCTATTCAGCAGACGTACATACTGAAAATGGATCAGTGCAGTTTCATAACAAAAACAATTTTCATATGAACAGATAGCATTTGAGGGTTCCTATGGAAAAGTCACAGAAAGTGATGATTCTCATTTAATTATATTACTAGAATATGAATTTTATTATAATATCAATATATACTATTAATGTTAACATATAATCTAATCGGATAGCACTATTAAGACAATAGGCTAGACATCTGGAGACTGAGAATTCATGTCACCCTAGCTGGGGAACTTTGGGATTGTCCAAGCAGTTATTAGGAGCCAACACTAACTCAAAGTTTGCTATAAAATCTTGGGGTCTTCCTGGATTCCCAAGTCCTGCTTGAAAAGCAAGTGTCAGCTCTGACTCAAAAGGTCTCTGTACAACTTCATCTGGTGCATAGTTGTGCCCTTTGATAGTTTTGTATTCTCTTAGGTAGTCACTTAGTCCCTAGTAACCAACAGCTTGACTACTGCAATGCTGTCTGCATGGGACTGATTTTGAAGTTTCAACTAGTGCAGAATTTAACAGCATGAGCAGTAATGGGATATAACACCTCAGCTTCACAAGCTGCACTTGTTGCTGGTTTGTTTCTGGATGTGAATCAAGGAACTGGTTGTTACGTACAAAGCTTTAAATGGCATAGGGCCTAGATATCTGAAGAAGTACCCAGCTAATTCAATTCCACAGGATTGGAGCACTCCAACTTCCTTCAATTAAAAAATGTCATCTCTTAGGACATGTTAGGAAGGAAATGTACCTTCTCTGTAGCGATGCCTGCTATCTGGAATGAAGTTGCCCCACAAATCCAGATGGCCTTCACTCTGTATTGTAATTCCATTGTTGGATTATTTTGAGTCCTCAGAGTCATTGAGAGTAAGGTGGCATGAAAGTTTTTTGATACATTGAAAAGGCAAAATTATTCTGTGATTCAAATGTCTTTGAAACTGATCTATATTTTGAAGTGAAAAAGCTGACATTCAGAAAGAAGGAAAGTAAATAATATCAAATGTAATAATATGCTAATACTAATAATGCTAATGCTAATAATAATGCTAATGCTAATAATAATAATAGTTGCTCCCTGGAGAGAAGAAAGAGATGAACCTTGAGTTATGTAACAGCCTAACTGGAAAAAAAAGTGAAAAATGTTTTCCATTTCCTGAAGATAGGGTGGGGAAATTAGCTGATAAGCCTTCTTTCAAGAAAGTACTAATTCATTACAACTCTATTGCATTTTAAAACTTCCATCTGGCACTTCAAAATGTTGTTGTTAGTTGCGAAGTCGTGTCCGACCCATCGCGACCCCATGGACAATGTTCCTCCAGGCCTTACTGTCCTCTACCACCCCCCGGAGTCCATTTAAGCTCACACTGACTGCTTCAGTGACTCCACCCAGCCACCTCATTCTCTGTCATCCCCTTCTTCTTTTGCCCTCAATCACTCCCGGGATTAGGCTCTTCTCCAGGGAGTCCTTCCTTCTCATGAGGTGGCCAAAGTATTTCAGTTTCATCTTCAGGATCTTGCCTTCTAAAGAGCAGTCAGGATTTTTGCTGTAGATCTTTAAAATATTCTGAAAACTTCTTCTGACTAGAATGTGGCGGCGTAGATGAAAAATGGCATCCTTTCAGAAGTGCTACAACATCCGTAAGTTGAAATATATACATTGTTTGCTAGTTGCATTTTGAATTCAGTTTGAGATGGGTGTAATGTACACAGAGGATAACATACTAAGAAAGTGTAATGTACAAAGACATGAAAATAAAAGTTTATGTATTTTTGTTTTGGTTTTGACTCTGGGGAAATTTTCTTTGCTGAACAAATTGCTAGTTTTGAGGAAGTCTCCTATTTATTACAGCCTAGATGGCTTGAACTCTATTTTTGTATGTAGGTCTTCTCCATTTTTAAAGATTTTTGTAAATGGATTTGCAGAATAGTTGTCTGTTTTTATGTCATTGTATCCCAGACACTGGAATAGGAAATAATGATATTCTGGGTGTGAGATTTCATATTTGAAATGCATTGATTGTTTTTACTCCAAGGAAAAATGAAATATATCTGGGAATACAAGAACATTTTGGAAAAGAATCACACTGTGTTGTGTACAACTGTGGGATAAGGCTATATAGCTGACTGCTAGGCTATGTGAAGTAAATCTAAAGATCTGGAAATGTAGAGGGGGAATAACAAGAGTATTTTGGTGGGTGATAGGTTGGGAAAGATATGGAAGAAACAATGTGTAGGATATTCCAACATAAAAGTGTCAAGCAATTTTGCGTAAGTCTTTAGTTTTTAGCCAGATTGCCTCATTCCATCATTCTCGTAGCAGTATTTATTTATTTAAATTTAATGGCTACCATACTTCTGGATGGCTTATACTTTTAAAGAAGTGAAATACAGTGAGAAACAACCATCCTATATCTAAGCCTGGGAAAACAGCCAGATTTTCAAGGACTTTCAGAACATTATCAACAGCTATACCAATCTGTGGGAGGTGATAATGTTCCAAAGGGTAGACACTGTGACAGAGAAGGTGCACTTCCTAGGTCCCAAAAGATATTGTTAATTGAAGGGACTTGGAGCTTATCCATTCTGCCCAGTCTTCACGACTGGATAGAAACTATTGGAAATGGCATTCTCTCAAATATCATATTTTGTACTGTTGGGAGTTATTGTGCTCAGTTTTTTGTGGAAAATGTCAATTTTGTTTGAAAATGTTAGTCTGTATTTGTCCACAACCCAGTGATAGATGAACAAAGAAAATCATCATGTTTCATTAAAATCTGGTGGGTGAGGAGAGGGATGATAACTTTTCAAATAATTTGCTTTCCAGATTTCATTTTTTACATTTTCCATGATCCTAGGATAAGAAACAGAGTGTAGATTATATTTTGGGAAAGCTTGATTATCTCTGATATGACTCTGTGTATTTTAATTTCTTAAACCCTTTTGGGTACTGTGTTGGGGGACTCTTATGCTGGGCACCGATCCTGACACCAACTTAGGTGCCGTCTAGGGTGCTGACCTGAGTACAACTTTGACTGAGGGACTGACAGGACTGTGAGTGTGGGAGCCTTTTAGGTACTGACTTTGTTGGGGCAAGAATGCACCCTTTATTGTTTTTCCTTTTGGGCTTCCCTCCTGGACTCTGAATCGCTATATTTGGCTAAGGTTTCCTGCAACAAGTACTCCAGATCATGAGGCTTTCAGCTGAAGGGTGCTGATTGGAGATGAGGCAGCTGCATGTTTGATGGTTGCTGTGGTGATACCATAATCCAGTCTCATGCTAATGACACTAAGACTGCTGGCTGCATTGATTGTGTTCCTGTTAGCAGGCATTGGGGCTTTTTCTATTTTTCCTGCTTGCAGGTGCTGTGATGATTCATGGTCTTGTTGGCTGCTGCTGGAAGCTGTTGTCACTGTAGCATGGCATTTTTTGCAGTTCCTGAAGAAAGAGGCTATTGACTCCAGCAGCTGGGGGTGTCAGGGGTTATACAGAGATGTGGTGGCAGTTGACTAGTTTACAGACTGCTGTAGACTCCCTTCCCTCCTCTATGGGAGTCATCTTGTTCCTTTATTGCTGACACAACTGAATTGGCACTTTGATATCATCATGGTTAGCTATTTCATATAGGTAATAGCAATAGAAATAGCACTCTATTTATATACCGCCTATCAGGGCTTGCAATCCTCTCTAAGCGGTTTACAATGTCAGCATATTGCCCCCAACAATCTGGGTTCTCATTTTACCGACCTCAGAAGGATGGAAGGCTGAGTCAGTCTTGGAGCTGGTGGGATAGTATTTAAGTCCACGATTTCAACCAGAAATTCCATTGCTAAGCAAAGCGGCTATTAAGTCATGCCTGATTTTATTATATTTTTTGCCACATAAAATATAATAAAATGAATCACTGCAGTTGTTAAATGAATAATGCAATTGTTAAGCAAATGCAACTTGCCCCATTGACTTTGCTTGTTGGAAACCAGCTGGGAAGATCACATGTCACAATCACATGACTCGGGGATGCTGCAGCCATTGTAAATACACGCTGCTTGTCAAACGCCCAGATTCTAATCATGTGACTCTGGGGAATGCTGCAGGTGTCATATGTACAAGGAATGGTGTAAGTCACTTTTTTCAGCGCCATTGTAACTTTGAATAATTGCTAAACAAATGGTCAGGGACTACTAATATAATGCTGTCTTATCCAGTATATTCTTCCTAGATAAGAATGTTGAATGTCTTTTCCACCTTCAATGTAAGATAAAAAAAGGGGAGCTATAGAGCAGTTCTTTTCAGTTTGTGCCTCTCCCTTTGAACAGGCTGCAACTGTAAATTCAGGAAATATAATCCTTAATGCCTTTTAGAAAGGCAATGAGAAAAATGTTACAAAGAGAATTTGAACTGTAATATTGATAAGGGTGGACTCCCAACTAATAATATTTGTTCTGATTTAGAGCAGTGTTTTTATTTAGATTTTAGTTCTAATAATTCTGTATTTATATAAGAAGTGGGAGGCAAATTGGAATCTATATTATACAAACACTACTAAATAAAAAACAGTTGGATTTTCTGGTCGTTCAAAATGTGTGTGTGTGAATGCACACACTCATACACACAAAATGTTTATATATTTCTGTATAAGGCCATTATTCAGGCCATCTGAAACTAGTTGGGAGTAGATGTGTTTTACAATACAGTTGTATTACAATATAATAAAATTCTGCTCCAGTCCCATCATTTTTCATCCATTCCTCCTCTTCTTTCTGTCCTTCGGCACATAGATGTAACGTTTTAATAGGTGGGATCTGCAATGTATCTCTCTTTCCAGACTTGATAGGATAGGACAACATAATTGGGAAGAGGCAGTTCCTCAAATGTTCCCTTGTTTAATGTATTTATCAATAGATGTACAGTATTATTATTATTATTATTTATTCAATTTATAGGCCGTTCAACTCCCCAAGGACTCTGGGCGGCTTACAACAACTAAAAACAGTAACAAATATAAAAATAAAAAGAACATAAAATCCAAACTAAAATTTACAATACCA
>JANHJO010002844.1:105767-115802 GCA_032468235.1 Pseudoxyrhopus heterurus
CCACTCCACTCCACTCCACTCCACTCCACTCCACTCCACTCCACTCCACTCCACTCCACTCCATTCCATTCCATTCCCATGAGTTCTCAAGAATCATTATGTGAGATAATTCAGAATCCTTTCAGGAAAAAAAAGGTTTTTTAAAGTGTTATTTTCTTTTAAAGTTTGAAGATTGGGAACATTTCCATCTATAATGATGTGCTTTGGAACATCTTTTTGTAGCTGTTTTCTTTGTTGTTCAGTCATTCTGAACATAGGTCATTGCGCCTTATCCAGCAGTTCAGTGCTGAGAAAGGCAAGAAAATGCACAGGAAAAACCAAATGTACAGATACAGAATAGGTAGTACCAGGGCTCAACAGCAGTATCTATGAGAGGGATCTAGGTTTCCTGGTGAACCACTGCTTTAATGTAGTCAGTAATGTGTTGCAGCTGCCAAAAAAAGCCAATAAAGTCCTTGCTGCATCAACGGGATAGCATCAGGGGAAGTGAAAGTACCAGTTTATATTGTACCAGTGAGGCCACACTTGGAATATTCAGGTCAGTTCAGGTCACCACAGTATAAAAAAGATATTAAGATCCTAAAAGTGCAAAGGGCCTAAGGAGAAGGCATAGAGGTGACGTCATAGCTTCCAAAACCTGAAGTCCTGTCACAGGGAAGAAGTGATCAATTTATTCTCCATAATTCCTAAGGACAGGACAAGAATTGGTAAAAACTCATCAGGGGGAGAATTAACCTGGAACTAAAGAGGAATTTCCTCAGAGTTACAACAATTAATCAATGGAACAGCTTGCTTCCTGTAGTTGTGAATGTTTCATCACTGGAGGTTTGCAAGAAAAGATTGGACAACCATTTGTTTGGGTTGATATAAAAACTCCTACCTTGGGCAGAGAGTTGAATTAGAAGACCTCCAAGGTCCCTTCCAGCCTTATCCTCCTTTGGACATCATTTTGGTAAGACTATTGATAACTTCTCCTTTGAGAAGTTCATATTTGTAACATCAATGATAATATCTATCTAGCTTATCTTTGGTTAATACGATGAAGATACAACCCTAATGTCTTGTATCAGTTACACTGACTCTCTGAACTCAATCTCTTTACCTGGGTCTTAGGGTGCTCTTTTGTCTTAGAGAGGGACCAGTTGCGATGGCTGCTTTTGTTCCAACTCCCTGCAGTGTAGCAACCTTCCTGGCAGAGCTATGAGATCTCATGGCATGGTTAGTGGTGGAGTCCCCCAGGCTTATGGTCCTCGGGGAGTTTAACTTATGTTTCCTGGGAGTGGAGTCAAAGATAACCACCTTTGTTTTAGTTATGTGGTAAATGCCTCCAGGGAGGTGAGACAGGGCTAGGTACTGGCTGTGGTTAATGTTTCATTGGATGAGACAATGGTCCCCCAATCCTTTAAGGAGGTTGTGGTTTGTCCCTTACTTATGAAGCCATGAAAGATTTGATCCTAATGAACATTTTTTGTCCTGTCTCCAACCTTCCTTTTTTGAAGAAAGTTATAGAGAATGTGGGTATACTTCATCCCCAGAGGACTTTGGATGAAACAGATTATCTGGAACACTTCCAGTTGAGATTCAGGGCTGATATGAGATGGAAATGGCATTGACCATTCTTTGTGACTACCTCTGGCAAGAGCAGGATGGAAGTAGTATTTATGATCTTTTTCTACTTGATCTATCAGCAACTTTCAATTTTAACCATGGCATTTTACTGGAATGACAATGGAAGTTGGGAGTAGTGGGCACTGTGTTGTCCTGTTTCATTTTCTTCCAAGGCCATTTTCAGTTGGTATTGAATGATCAAAGGGCTGGTGTATTTGCTGCCACAGTGGTGGCAATGGTGGGATTTTATGGATTTATGTTGTGGATTTTTAATGTTGAAAGCTACCTGGAATCTCTTTGGGTGAGTTGGGCAGCCATATAAATTTGTTTAATAAATAAATAAATGAAATTCATTTGGGAATGGTACAGATCACCAACAAAGAGACTGTTATCTCTATTATGAAAGCTTTTATTCCTTTAAAATACTGTACAAATTTAGTTATTTACTAACCTTTACCTTAATACCTGTCATTAAACCTATTATACATACAATAATGTACTGTATATGCATTTATCTAATTTCTAAACTGTCCTATGAATAGTTGTGTTTTGCTTCATTGTCTGACCTTATAACAAAGTTTTTACTCACCATTTAATCTCCTTCAAGTTAGTTGGTTTCTGTTGCTGCCAGTTGGTGGTTTTACAGTCTCTTAATCTTTGTTTGTTTTTTCTTGGGGGGGGGGAGAAAAAGGTGCTTTGTAGTTACTGAATGGATATAGACATATCTGCTGAGGTGATGAGGTTCTGGGCTTTGCTTCCCTTTTCAGCATATCTGCTGTTGATTTACTGAAGTCTAATCCTGCTTTTCTTCAATATCAGTTGCCTGCTAAGCTGCAGTTTATCCTGATGGTCACTCCTCTCCCTAGGCTGCAAAAAAGAATGTAGCCATTCTACTTCTCTTTCTCCCACACAATACAAATTATCCTTCAACATAAACTTTTACTCAGATGCTACCAGTGTTTTCCTTTTAACATTGGAAACTAGATAAGCTCCATGTTCTTCAATCTACCTTGAAATCTCAGGAGGGAAAGCAAAGGGAAAGAATTGTTCATGATGGCTGTCTCAAAACCTTCCTTCCACAGTCATTCCCTTTTCTAATTCTCTTTAATGATTCTAAGCCTCAATGTCTTCTTCAATGGTGCTCTGTATTCACATCCAGGTTTTTTTGGTGGATAGATCTAAAGTCCATGAACTAGCTAAAAACTTTATTTAAATTGCTGAGGATAAATCTCTTGTTTTCTTTGCTTATTCCATTGTTTAACAGACATCCATTTGAAGCATTTGTCCTACTGGTTACTGGTATCATAGTGCTGTGAATGACTTAGAATGTCACCCCTTGGCAGAAGCACATTCTCTTGCTTCATTCCATTTCTCTGAACCTGAATTCATAAATGTGTAACATATAGCATAGAAACCTTATCAGCAGAACAAATGCTAATCCTTGTTCTCAGTTTCTAATCAACTTTTATTTGATTTTTTTTGTCCAATTATATAAGTGACATGGACCAAATTTTTGCCCTTTTTCACCTCCCAGGCTTTCAACTCAAGCAAGTCATTACTTTTTCTTTACAACCCATCATGAAGAATGGTGATTTGATGTTCAGTTTTTCCCTTTTATCAGCAGTGTGCCATGTTATAGATAAAGGCAAAGGAAATTTTGTTATCATAAAGCTGTGATAACTCAGGGAACAGTACATTAACTAAATCATGATTTTTACATTTCCAAATTAGTTAAACTAAACTACTTATCAGGGTATTCACAGACTTTTCTAAACCAACTGGAGCAGGCAGAACAGATTCACATTGCTAACTTCAAAATGCTTTGAAATATTGTGATTGGAATTGTGCCATCCGGAAAGAGGTAAAAGGTAGAGGAGTCCATGTGGATTTTACTCTGCTAGTTGTTGCTGACTATAGGGGGTAGTGCTCATCTCCATTTCAAGGGCCATTGAGTCAGCCCTGTCCGAAGATGTTTCTGAAGTCATATAGCCAGCATTATGTTACAGAATGCTGTTTTGTGGAAATAACCGACAGTTAAAGATTTTCCAAAGCCCAATTCTTCACATGTTATAATGTCTTTACTCTGGAGCTCAGTAGAAATTATGCTTTCTTTGAAAATTATTAGTGTGGAGGCCAGTGGTTATGGTTATCAGAGGGAACTACACTGACATGATCTGAATATTATCATATGGCATTTTTAATTTCATCTTTGTATTGATTTTTTTAAATTTCTTGTAATAACATCTAAGCCTATTTTCAGTCTTTTCATCTTTGCTGCAAGAATTTGTTACTTTATGTCCAGAAACAGAGAATAGATAATGCTTTTGCCACCAAGATCACAACTCCTGCTTCTGACAGAGACCTAATAAGCAATATCTGGAGACTCATTTGAACCAGATAGGTATAAAGAAGCAATGGGAATTGCTAGCTGGAGGGGTAGCACCCAAGTTGATTTCATGTCTTTTTTTGGGTGTATATACTAATTATATAATATTAAATTAACAGTTAAAAGTATTAGCTTTGAACCAGCCTATTATAGTTCTGCAACTACAGGTATTTATATACCAGTCATGCAGAAAACAGGGACTTGTGTTTCTTACATTTGCTTAGATTTATACAAGGCAAACTGACTAATGCAGTATTCTTGAAACTAAAATTATTGAGCCTGATGGTATCGGTAGTCCAACACAGCTGACAGCTGAAGGTTAATTTAAACCCATTGGCATTTTTGATTTGCACAGTTTTACATACTGAATGATTCTTGATTCCATTGCCAGGTTGCTCTTTATGGAGAAATACTATTAAAACATGTTGTTCTGATATTAAAAATATCCAACTGTTGTTTGCCAGTAACTTTCCTGATCAAGAGAGACGGGGACTTTACTGCCTGTGAAATAGCTCTGGAATGACATAATTCATGGGTGCCCATGATTTCTGCCAAGCTGAAGAACTTGTGAGCACCACCCAAGTGCACCCTCCCACTCAGAACTTTCATTGACCGTAATAGCTCATCTCTGCAAACAGCTGTTTCCTTTCCATTCAAGTATTTTTGGAAACTTCTTTTTTTCCATCCTTCTCAAAGATATAAAAGTTGAAAAGTTAGTAAATAAAACATACATCCTACTGGGACATGAAATCCCATCACAGCTGGACAGATTTGCTTAACCCATAAAATCATTCCTGAAAAACTATTACTTTAGCCAGTTCTAAATGCAACAAGCTTTGATTTTTCTTGGCTTTGCCCACTTTGCTTGCTTAGGGGATATAGACTCTTTCCTCAGAACACATATGCAGCTCCCATTACCATTAAGAGGGATTTAAATTTACACACAGACATCTGAAAGAGACTTGGCCACTTATTTTTAATGTCCCAGTGCCAACAAAAGCAAAGACCTCTTGCGTTCTCTCAAATCTCTGCACTACTAATTGAGAACAATGCTTATGCAAGACTTCCTTGGGGAACCTGGGGCCTGTAGTTAGATCCAGGCTGAAATTCAAGTATGAACCACAGCTGCTTAGAAAAGGGATTTGGAAATCTTCAGATGAGCTATAAGGCAAGGCTAAATGAATGTCCCTCAGAACTAATAAGGATGAATTTAACTTCTAACAGATAAACAGAAGATTTCTCCTCCTTTAAATCATCATTTTGTGAAGTCAAAATAATATCTCTTAAAAACAGTAAGTGACTCAAGATTGTCACAGCTATTTCACAGCTAAAGTTGGGATTTCCACCCTCTTTTTTTTCAGCATTTCTGTAAAGGAAAATCTGTTTCTAATACATGAGCATGTGTAGCAAAAACACTTCACTTTCTTTCTTTACCTGACCCCAGTGAATAACAAAACTACAGTATATTATCTCTCAAGGATTCAGCTGCATTCAACAACGTAGCTTTTATTTTTCTTCATAATACCAGAAAATCCTTTAAATACCGTATATATTTTGCATTGTAGTTAAAGTGATAATATTGGTGAGTACTGGAAACTGCTGGAGTTGTTGATGTTAAGTACCTATATGGCTTAAGAGGAACATATTTGTTGTTAGTCAATCAGTATTTCAGTCACAGAAAAAAAGTCATTTGATACAATAACTGCCTTTCAAAATGTCATGCCTCCAGGGCAAAAATAGAGGACTGATTTCTTATTAACGTTTTGTTGGATTTATAAAAAAATTGAATTTGAATCTGTAGAAGCTCTTAAAAGGTGAAGTTATTTTTATTTTAAAATAATAATAGATGAATTATATAACTGAAATGATTAAAAGTCTATTAAGATATAAACAGAATTCTTAACACAGCCGTATACGTGGAACAATTTTCCTATTTTTTAATATTAATAGCAGAACACTTCCTTTCACATACCAATCAAATACATTTCATTTTTAAGATGTTAAAGAAGCATTTTTATAAGCAAAGTATTAAGTTAAGCAGTTAACCAACCACAGTATTTTGTTTAAGGCATGTCCAATTAGCTTCTGAATGTGTTGAATAAAGCCACAGAGTGTTTACACAGAGGACTTGTGGACTAAATTTATACTGCTGCTAAACTGACTTTAAAGCAAAGATGTATAACACAAGGTCTAGGATTCCATGTTGCCCTGAAAACTTTGGATGTCTGCTCAAAGTAGGTTCATTGCATGCAGTGTGAATTATTCACACATAACCGAATAAAGATACTGCTGGAAGCAAACATTTGTAGTGGATGTAGAAATATCATTCTGGATTATATGACACATGGCAAATGGAAAGAGTTACTGGGAATTATTGTTGGCTGTTTAATGCCTCATAACTGGCTTGCATTAAAACTTTACATGAGAAAAATGCTGGAAAATGTTAACCTATATTTGCTTTGTATTAGACCTTTCTCTGAAACCCAAAAATCTGATGATACCAGTTTAAAAAGAATAAGCAACTGACCTCAGAGCCATAGAAATACTTAAATTTATCAGCTTATATTCTTTGTAAATAATAAATTCAACTTACTGATTACTAATAAGTTATAGTTAATACTGAACCATAGAAGAAGAAAAGGGAACTACTGGGTATTTTAATGAGTCACTCACAAAGTATGCAGAAGTAAAGACTGTAGTATGGTTAAAAGAAAAATGGCACAATCTTTCCCTATAGTCTAAGCAGAAGCATACATATTGGTTGAACTAAATTTATTTCTTAATAAATATGCTCAATGCCTTCTTAATAAATATACTCAATAAATGATCGACACTAAAGGGATTGGACTATCTGATATTCTCATATTTCATAATATTTTGATTATCACTGTTGCTGATTATTTTTAACCTTGAATAGGACCTTATTCTTTAAGAAATGAGGGTATGTTATGTTACTTTGGAAGTCCTCTTCACTTTTTAAATAATTTGTCAGGGTAAGATGGTACCAAATACTATTGCAACTGAGGAATGTGTCTCTTCAGTTGTTGCTAAATTTCATCTATTACCTTTCCTTTCTGATTGGCCATATTTGCTAAAGCATGATGGGATCTGGAGCTATCAAGAACTAGATCTTCCAACCCTCACTCATTTGCCTCACAGCTTTTCTCAGCTATATTATCTTTTTGTGTTTCTCTTCATTCTATGTATTGATTATTTATTTTATTTAGTTTTTTGTTGCATCTCAGTAGTAAAGTTTCAGAAGTATCTTAAGTCCAGAATAGGTGTCTATGTGCATATATTTCAGTACTTTTCCTCTTCATAATAAACAATAATTCTGGGGAATGACACTTCAAATTAAACAAGAATGTCCCAAGGTACTATCTTTGATTACATTGGTATCTTTTACCTAGATAGGTTTATAAATGTTTAAATCTCTTAATTAAACATTAGTAATTCCAAATTTGATGACTATAACTGAAAATTACATTCACATTTCGGACCACCTGCCTCCTTGTACAGCCTAGAGAAATCACTAAACTGTGATCTGACCATGACAGGGAGAATAAAGATAGGTCCATCAATTGAAGGTCACCCAGGACCTGTTCTGATCAGAACATCAAATTGGATGTGTGACCACAGTTCCTAATCAGGCCATGGATGACCTAATGGAGTCATGGTTTCCACTGCCAGGGATGGCAGATTGAAGTCCCCCAGAACCATAAGCCTGGGGAACTCCATCACCAACCATGAGGTGAGGTCCAGGAGCCCAGGTAAGGAAGTTGTCACACAGCAGGGAAGCTGTGTAAAGCAGCAACAGTTCCACCTGTTCCCTTGAACCCAATCCAGGTCTCAACTGGGCATTTGTGATCAGACCACTGGAGGCTGCCAGAGATTCTCTATCGACAATAAACACATCACCTCCTTGGCCCTGTAGTTTAGGCTGGTGACATACTCAATAACCCGCTGAGCACATTTCTGAGAGAGAAACGCTTCCCTCTGGGCCCAGCCATGTCTCAGTAATTGGCATTCTCTGCAAGAATTAAATCAGCAACAAGGCCAGCCTTATTATGGGCTAATATGCCACTTAAAAGCAGCAGCCTATAACCCAGTCCCCCACAGTTCTGCTGACCATGTAAATGAGGTGAGTCAAGGGACCAGAACATGAGACTGGTATGAAACACTGAGGTTGCATTCCATGTGAGCCACTTCCCCCTTGCTTCCCATATTTCCCAACATTACTGAAATAAACTGCTCTATTTTGCCTTACCTGACAACCATTCCATCCCCCAACTTCAATTCTTTTTTATTTATTCTAAAAGGAGAGCCTTCTCCAACTAGCAAACAGTCTAGGGTAAGGTGAACATAACACTATAGCACTTGCTCTTAGTGCCTTCAAGCCACCACCATTCCTTTCTTCACTACAGCAGAGGCATCACATTCAAATACACCCTTATCCCCCAGCACACTCACTCTACATGCACTCAGTTCACAAACGGTGTCCTGCTCAGTCCTCTCACCCATCAAGCAGGGAGCACTTCTTTTCCCTCTATAGCTCTCACTGAGGGAAGAGGAATAAACACATTCACCTGACATTCTTGCCCAATGTCCTTCCCCATCACAACCCCAGGGCTTCCTGAACAACCTTCTAAGGCCAGGTTGTAAAACAATCCAAAAGGTTTTAAATGAAAGTAGTGGAACAGCCCAAAGACATGCTAGCTGCAATAAATACTATTGTAATGATGCAGTCCTATGATATCTCCTGAACTCCAAAGCACACAAACACCAGTAAAAGATAAAACCCTCACATGCCAATTAGTCATCCGAAAATCCAGGCAGCAGCCTGCCATACTCCACAACTCTAGCATTCATGTGAGTAGGTCTGGCTGCTGACAAAGGCCAGGGAGCTCATCCTTTATCAGCTCCACCTCCATCAAGCAATTCATGTGATCTCCCAAAGCTGCAGCTGCCACCTTTCAAACTTTTGCACTGGAATATAGCTCCAGTAGATTACAGCATAGTCTATTGAGATTCAGTTGAGACTCAGGGGAGTCCAGGTGTGTGTGCATGCGAGGGAATACAATCATAAATAATTCACCTTCTCTCCTCCTTCTCCATCTCCTTTTCAATTTTTCCACTCTTCAAACTCTCTGCTTGTCTGCTTCTCTACTTCTCCATTTCTCCACCAGTTATCCAGCCTGTCATCAAATTTATCATGCCAACCTTCCTCTCACCTTCATGTCAACATACTCCTGTTCCACAAGCCAATCTCAACATCCAAAAAATTCTTTGAAAAAAACCCCTGTGCAAAACTCTTCCAGAGTTATATCATCAAACACAAACACATGCTGCCATCATTTCCTTAACTTGTTAAATTAAATTTCATTAGCAAGTTGCATAGAATCATACGTAGTATGGAGAAATCAGGAAGAGATTTTTCTCCTTTTCTCAAAATGCTGTGTGCAGGAGGTATCCAATCAAGCTGCTTAAAATGCATTTAGAAAAACAAACAAAAATTTATACAAAATTAAAAATGCATAATCTGCCCACACAGTTAATTAGAGAAAGATGTAATGCTAGTTGCTAATTTAGATGGTTTATAAGGCATCATGTGATATATAAAAAGTTATTCGTCTTGGGGAAATATGCATCAAAATATTACTTTTAGGAAAACAGTGGTGGGAGAGAACCATTATTCTGAGTCAGTCCTTCACTATCCTTGGAATCCCCAAACTCCAAACTTAAAAGTGAAATTAGCAAACATACAGTTTCTCCCCTAATGCTGTTAGAGTCTGTGGTTGTGTTGGCAGAGGAAGGTCTAGTCAAGTAGACTAAACTGAATTATGTGCTATTGACAGATGTTTTAGGCCTACAGTAGTACACTTCACATGGAGCTGTCCAGCATTCTGTATGGGCCTAACTCTTATCTTGTAGTGAATTCTCTCCTTGACCTGACCTGCTGAATACACTCTATGACCATAAATCATTTACTACCTGGACATTATACATATATGTGTGTATGTGTGTGTGTGTGTGTGTGTGTA
>JANHJO010002846.1:69588-82508 GCA_032468235.1 Pseudoxyrhopus heterurus
TGTAAACCGCTTAGAGAGGGTTGTAAGCCCTGATAGGCGGTATATAAATACAGTGCTATTGCTATTGCTATTGTAGGGCTATAGGTTATTCAAGAAAGATACTGTATTTGAGAAAACAGGCAAACATCTAAGATAATAAACTGCCCTGTTTGTATTTGAAGTGATGTGTTTTATTACACCAGTTTTAAGAACATAAAAGCTTTGTTGGATCACACCCAGGGCTTGTCTAGTTCAGCGTTGTCATATGTGTACATGTTTATCAGATGTCATCCAAGATGTCACAAGTATCAATTGTAAAAGCATTAATCCTCTTCCCCTTTTCTCCCTGCAGTTAGTAATTAAACTTTGTTGTTGTTCAGGCGGTAGTGAACAGCTTTCAAAACTAGTACCCATTGATATACGCTGTTCTACAAGTTTGCCCAACACAGCTTTAAACAGTGGATCTAAATCGATGCCCATCTCTATTGCTCCTATGTTCATAATTGAATTATGTGTTGGGTAAAAAAATATCCTATTGTCAGCCTTAAATCTCCCAAATTCAAAGAAAAATGTATTTTAGTAGAAACAGTAAAGTGTATGAATTGGATATTAAAATTAGCTTCTATTAAAATATCTTCCATGGAAATCTGATGTGGATTTTATTAGATGAAATCTTTATTACATCTTGCTTAAACTATTGCTTACCAAAGATAATTATTTTGGGTGACTTTTTTCCTTTCTTTCTGTAGTTGATGTTACGTGAAATGAAGCCACTACCTGTGGATTCTAGAATATTGTCTCTGACTGCTCAGATTACTGAAAGCCCTGATCAGGATATTCCTGTGTTGCTGCTAAAGTTAAAAGGTAAATTGAGATTTTAGGTGTAGCTCCATAAGGTAAAACTAAAGCCTGCTCTTGTGCTGAGCCTGCTATGCTATGATTGAACAACAAGTTCAGTATTCTGTTACTGTAGGGGTCTTTCCATTGGAGATATTGTACATACAGAATAGAGATTCTAGTATTAGAGAGAAGAAAGACTTGATCACTATGGGAATTACGAGGTTGTTGTGAATCTTTATACAATCGTTGTAAGGAGTGAATGTACTATTGGATGTGTTCAAGTTCTTACTTGTAAAATATTTTTTAAATAAGCTAGGCTGATATAAAGACTTATATGGATGCATAAACTTCTAATTTTCTTCTCCCCCACCTCATTGTTCTAAATTAATCTGATTTTAATATGTGTTTTTAATTTACATGATCAGTCTTGGTGTTTTATGTAATAGTTATGCAGGAAATAAATAGTTGGAAGGCAAATAAGGAAAAAGGGGAAAATAATGCTTGAGGCACTAAGATTGGAAACCAAGCGGAAGAAACCGAAGCTATTCACACATTTCTAAATTTATGGAATGGGCTCAGTTTATGCTTCATATGACATCTTGACCCATTCATTAATCATGGGATGAGAATTAGAATGTGTTTCTGTATCTTGAAATCTAACAAATAATTGTATGATATGAATTATGTAAAAAGAGAGCCAATTATGAAGGACACATAATACAAATTATATGGAGAGCCAGGAGTTAGTGAAAAATTAGGAATTTGGTAGCATGTTTTCTGACTAACAATTTTTATAAAAAGTCATAAGCTTGATCAAATCCATGCATCTGATAAGGCAAGCTACAGCTCATGAAAGCTAATATCTTTTAATAAATGTTTTACTCAGAAAAAGTATACCAGACTTATAATAAGAACTAGTGTTGATCTGTTAGCAAATCAGATGCATGTGGGCTCAATACACTGACCCATAATAAACTGGTCAGCCATATTTTAGATGTGGCTATGCTATGCAAACTCACTATAAATGGTGAATGCATAGTTCAGAGTATTACACAAGCCTAGAAAATCAGGTTTGGTAGATTATGGTTATTTTAATCATGGTAAGCATATTATGCAAATACTCTGAACAAAGTGAGACAGAGAATAAACCACAGTATCATTTCAGTTGGAGAAACTATCAGTTGCTAGAGGGCTGCTTTCCAGTAAAGGAAGTTATGGCCAAAGTTGGTTCATTTCAGCTGTGCAGAATAAGGAAGTCTTACTTTCTGATTAGCAGAATTCCAACTCAAAATTAGTCTCATATTACTGTATCAATGGATACTATACATACCGTATGTTCAAAGCATTTTCTCATTGACTAAACAGTGTTTAATTATTTACATTTCTACTGCCTCTTGATTCATTTTATACAACCAGTTTCATTTTTGTCTGCCTTCATTTTCTCTTTAAAATAACTTTTAATAATATATTTTCTCTCTAACATAAAAAAAATAACCTTTTTGATATGAATTACATAGTTTACTTTTTATATTTTATATAACAACCAGTTGCCTGTACTTTAGTAACTGACTAGACAACCCATGACCTGTTGGATCATTGTTTCAGAGGTATTTCCTTACCAGATTTCTTAATATCTTCAACAATTGCAAAGTTTCTATTTTTTTTTTTAATTCAAAGAGATTTTCAGAGATGTTTCTGCCTTGAAAATGGCCCTTTGAACGTTATAGCACAGTCAAACAGCAGTTGACCACTGGAAATGTTTTATGACATTTTATGTGATGTTGTAACCTGCTTTATGATATTGTTTGTGTCATAAAATATTTTATAACATTTGACAAATTTCAATTCCATGGGTGTTATGGGTCCCATATTTTGAGTGCCTTCAGTAAGTTATCCCATTTGAGGTACCTTGGTTTTTCCCTATGGTGCATCGTTTCACCCAGTTAAACATTATAGAAATCAGAGGTTTAGTAATGTATAGATAGGTGTTCCAATTTATTAGCTGATATTGTGTTTTTGCTATGCTCCCTTCTGACTTGTCTTGCAGCCTTCTGTATTTGTTCTTTGTAGACGGATCCAAACCTAAGCAGTTCAGTTTTTTTTTCCTTAGAAATTTTAACGAGTGCATCCCCAGGAAGTAATGAATCAAAGAAAATTAAACAAGACTTATATTACTGTGATCTAGTCCAGTACTGTCTACTAGTCCTTAAGCAAGATTATACAAAAGTGCCTGGAGGATGGACTACTGCTGCCCAGATAGCAGAGATATTAAGGTAAAAAACTGCATAGTTACACAGCTATATTCCTGCTCTAGTAACTCTGTATTATCTTGTGGCTATACTATTTGCAAATTACAGAGGGGATTTTTTTTTCCTTCTCAGTCAGTGTTGTGTAGGTCTTGAGGTGAAAACAGAACGTGAGGAGTTTTACAGTAAACTGCTTCCTTCTGCAATAGACAGCCTCCTCTTTTTGGGAAGGCGTTTGCAAGCAAAATTTGTTCGGGCAATCAAGGTAATTTGAGCCATTTTGTAATATCTTGACATACTAATACAGGCAGTTCTTGACTTACAACAGTTCATACTAATACAGGCAGTTCTTGACTTACAACAGTTCATTTAGTGACAGTTCAGAGTTACAACGGCACTGAAAAAAGTGACTTATGAAAGTTTTTCACATGACCTTATGACCGTTGCAGCACTCCTATGGTCATGTGATCAAAATTTGGATGCTTGGCAAGTAATTCGTATTTATGGCTGTTGCAGGGTCCTGGGGTCATGTGATCGCCTTTTGCAACCTTCTGACAAGCAAAGTCAGATTAACTTAACAACTGTGTTACAGTGATGCACTTAACTGTAGCAAGAAAGGTCGTAAAATGGGACAAAATTCACTTAACAAATGTCTTTCTTGGCAACAGGAGTTTTGAGCTCAATGGTAGTCGTAAGTCGAGGACTACCTGCATAGAAAAATGTCGATATGAGCAAGGGTTCCCACCTCTTCTAATACCTGGCCTAAGTGACACTTACCAAGACATAATTTCTATGCTGACAAGACTCAAGACTGTTACCAAAGCTGTGCATTGTCCCTTTTTGATAATGCCTGATAATAGTCTGCTTGACAATATGGGCACAGAAGTTGTTGAACTTAGGCTATTTTGAAAACGTATCCACACATGGCTTCATTAATCGTTTATTCAGAGGAATAGAACAAAGAACATGGAAGTGTGGCAATTTAGACCTCCCTCTGGTTGTAAGCTGATGCCACAGTAAACATTGCCAAGGCAGATATTCTGCTGTTGTCTTTTTATCTATTGTTTTTCCTTGTGCAATGTATCTGTACTTATATTTTCAAGCGATGAGAGTAATCGATACATAATATGGTAATTTCTAAGAATTGTATTTATCCATGAATTTGCATGTTTCTGAGAAAACAAAGAACAGAAACTAATAAAACAGCATTTGCTTTGCAGTATTTTTAATACCTGAAAAATACATACGGTACTAATAACAGATTTTACAAAATCCTCATACTACGTCTAATTTATGGCTGTACAGATGTGTAGTTTCTAATTCCAAAACACAATAAAAGTATTCCAGTTGATTTAGTATTAGTGTTTCTTCCTCCCTTAACATTTAACCAAATGTGTTATTTTAATGTCATATATCAGCTTTCCCAAACCTAATTTGAACTACATCTCTCAGCAGTCTCAGTATCATTCCTGATACTAGGAATCGTGAAAGTTGTTGTCCAAAGCATATTGAGCATATTGAAATTCAGTAAAAATAAAAATACACAACATTCCATGTTTTTAAGATCATTGTGATGCACATGTACACTTTTAATATACTGTATTAGTTGTTGCTAAGAGACATGCTGAATCCTACAAAGGAATAGAATATACTTGGTTGGAGCAGTTGCAGAATAAGAAGGAAAGAAGTTTCTTATTGTGCCTGTACCATAACTTAAGTAGCCCCCATTCCTGCTTCCCTCTCCCCTTTCTCAGTTTTAGAAGAATATTATCTTTTCAGTAAATATAGCTTGAGGGTATAATCACTGTTTAATTTATGTGTTTCAATAATTTTAATCATCGGTTTTCCTTTATGTTTTCTTTAAGGATGAAAAAAGGAATGAATTTCTACATTGTTTCAGGACAGTGACTGATGCCATCTGTTGGTTGTGTAGCGGTCACATACATCTAGTAGAAAATGGTAAGGGAAGAAAAGCCTAGAAATTCATTGGGTATGAATGTTATTATGGTTTCTGATTCACCTGTGATCTGCATTTAGAGGGTTGTTGTTAGCTCCCACTCTCCTCCCCTGAAATAAAATGAAGCATAGATTTAACTTCTGTTTGAAATAGATTTCCTGTTTTTGCCCTAGTGCTTCAAAATAAACACTTTCAGCAATTGCTGACCACTGATGATGCTGAAACAACAACCCAGACTCTGTCACTCTTGCAGAATATTTTAAGGACCAATAGGTAATTATATATTAAGTGTATCTTTTAACATTAAAAACAATTAGATTGAAATTCATCCTAAAATATGAATAGTTTATCTAGGTTAATTAGCTTTTCATCTTCATAATTCCATATTCTTCATTCTAAAACAAGAGATACAAGATTATACCATAGATATAGTTTAAAGCTAGCTCCCCTTTTTCCTTTTCCTTTTTTACTGGTGGCCATGTTTGGCATGTTGGATGCAGGTAGAGGCTTTCACAAAATGAATGCCGAGAGAGGTGCTTCCCTATTCATGAAATGATTATTGCAGGGATGTAGCCAGATATAGAGCACCAGCTGGGGGGGAAATGGTACCTGCCAATGCTGTCCTTGAGGTGCTCCTATTATTTTTTTCTCAGTAGCTCTTGGGAGCCAATGTAGAACATTGCCAACTGAAGCATCAGGCATCTTCAGCTACCTATTATTTCTGTGTTCAAAGAATGATCATGGGACTCATTTGCAACATGCCACCTTCTCATTTATTACATTTTTTTAAATTGTAAAAGGCAGATGGGGTGGGGAGCCTGACATGCATCAAATAAATGGACATTGGAGTCCCCTGACTTTCGAGTTGATGGAGCCTCATTCAAAGGATTTAGTGTATTTTTATATTACAATATGGTTGGGGTTCTTCTAATCCTGCCCATTTCCCATCCACCATTTTTATTCCAAAATGATTTCCTCTCTTTTTGGTTTTCTCAGTAAAGCATTAGTTCAAATAACTGAAGAGGCCCTACACTTCCTTCTGGATGAACTTATTTACAAGATTTCCTCTACCACCAACCCTGCCAGAGGAAATGCAACTATTAAACTGTTACTTTTGATCACAGAATCTGATGCCCAACTTGTTATCACAGTGAATGCTCGCTACAAAGGTTTGTCAAAAAAAAAATTGGATTTTGAAAAATATTCTAGAATAATAAATGTTGACATTGAACATTCCTTGGGGAGAAGCTAACTGTAATCCAGTTTATTACATATATCGGTTCTTATTGATTGTAAAATATATTAATTGGGCACGGTTTTGAAACAGTGATTATGGGTGAAGTCCTGTAAAGGAATCTAGCATTATGTATAATAAAACAGGTATAATTGATGGACATAATATGTATATATGTCTTATATTGATATAATCATATACTAAGAAAAGCAGTGGATTCAGTCAGTCAGTCAGTCAGTCATTTATTATGAATGTATACTTTGCCTTTCACCTGCATTCAGTGCAAGAAGTTTTATTACTATGTCTTTTATAATGAATCCATTAATTGTTTAAGCTTTTCTTTGCATCTTTCAGTACTTCTTGCCACTGATGTACATTTAGTTGGAACATTCTAACTCTTATCTTAGTATCTGTGCCAGTAGTAATTTATAATCAACATCTCTAGGATGAATAAACAAGCACTTTTTCTTACCAAGCAGCATATTTATCTTAGCACATCTCATTTAATAAGGGCTACATACTCTTCTAAGCAAGCAATGGACTGGCAAAGGATTTGACAAGAATCTTAATCAATTGCTGGACTTGCTGGATGCAGAAAATTCCAGTTCTTGTGACCCACAGGTACGACACAGGTATACTGTGTGTTTTGTAGAAAGAATTCTGTGTGTGGTGGAGGTAGTTCATGTTAGTTTTTACCAGTGTATTCATACGGTATTTCATAACTTCTAATCTAGTCATATAATTGGAATGTGGCTATGTGAGGGAAAATTATTATGGAAGCATTCTGAAATTGTAAGCTTAATTCTTCATAGGGAGTTTGCCATATCTCCAAGCGTGGATCAGATCTCCTTCTAATTAGATTATAAACCAGCCTTGCTTTGAATGTAGACTAGTAAATTTGTCAAATCAAATAAAGCTCATAGAGAATGTACATTCTTAACATCTACAACTGTTTTAATTACCACATGCAGTAGAAAAATAAATAAGCTAATTTGTTGATTTCAGAGAATGCATCAAGCAGCATGCTTGATCCAGGCATCTTGGAGAGGATATCAGACGCGAAAAAGATTAAGGCAGCTTCCAAAAGCTATAACTATCTTGCAAAGGAAATTTAGGTAAAACTATGGGTTTTTTTAATCGAAAACAATGTTGTATTGTTAAAATGGCTTAGAAAGTAAAACTACAATAAAAGGATTTTCCAGAACTCCCATCTGGCCAGGGACATCAACATAGATATGTATTTACTGAGTAAAATCTCCATGTGTATGTTTTTTTAAAAATTGAAAATTCCAGAGGCTTTGGAGGAATAAGCTTATATGTAAAGTCACAGTAGGCATAATTTCTCTGTGTTGCTCTTCTAAGAAGAAGCTTGCTTCTGTAGAATTAGATTAGAGTGAAGGAATTAGATTAGAATTTCTTTACTCCCTTCTGTATTTATGCATTGTCTGAGGCTTATACCATTTTTTTCTATTTTTTATTAGACTTATATGGTGCCTATCTTATCTAGAGGTGACTTTTGTTAATACTACTATGATTAATTCCTTTCTGTGCATTCAATATTTGCAGATATTCTGGTAAAGATATGGTGCTGAATTGGAATTATTTAATGGCTTTATATCCCAATTATTTGTATTTGTTAATTTTTTTTTTGTGATTGCACTATGCTATAACCATACCCTGATTTATTTATATAAATACAAAAACTTCTTAATTGGTACTTGTTTGAGGAATCCACTAGAGGGCAGATTTCATTCATGGATTTTCAACCCTGCAGATTATTTTCAAAATGAAAATTCTATGCTTCATTGCTAGACTACACTACATAAGGCATAAATTATACTGCCTGATCCCAGCATACATACATAAATAATTTGTGTGCGTGTGCGCACGCACACATTTTAGTCACTCTTGACTCCAGTGGACTGCCTGAACAAGTCCCTGCAGTTTTCTTGGAAATATTTTCAGAAATGATTTGCTCTTGCAATTTTTTCCTGGACCAAGATAGAGAGTAACTGGCTCAAAATCAACCATCTGGCTTTATGCCCTAGGTAGAATTAGAACTCAGTGTCCTAGTTTCTTGCCTGGTGTTTTAACCACTATACCAAAATGATTCTCTCATATACATAAGAGTGTGTGTGTGTGTGTAGTAAAAGAATGCTATTGTTTACTCTTTATGTGAGTCTTCTCAGAAGTGCTTAATTGCGATTGCTGAAAACAGCTGAAGTAGATCTTGCTTTTAGATTCAGCTAAGTAAATTAAGGTTTACTATCACATACTAGCATACCTCATTAGTACTATAAAATAATATGGGACCAGAGGAAGACACGGTCCATGTCTTCAAAATGGAAGGGCAAGGAGCGCAGGAGTCTAGGCAGTCACTCATGAGTTTATTTTTGATATATATTCAGAATTTAGAATAGGTACTAAACGGGGGCCTGGAAGAAAAACCAAGAATTACATAGAGATTAGTAATTCTTGTTACTAATTAATCAAGTTAATCAAGAATAATGTCATCCTTTAAAAATAGCCCAGACCTCCCCAAATAAAAAGAGTCCCAAAAATACAGCTTCGCCCACTCTGGGGGACTTGTTTTGGCTATGTCTTGTGGAGCAAATCTATTTCCTTTTTTCCTCCATCAGGCAATTAAGAGTGAATGTCAGTAATACACTAAGAAACAAATAACATTGCAACAGACTGGTTTTGAAGGGGCTGAATTGTCCTTAACTACTTACAGGAGTTTAAGCAGAGATAAATGGCCACTTCTCGGGAACACTATAGGAATAGGAAGGAAGCTGGACTTCATGACGTTTGAAGTGCCTTAATTCTTTCTGTCTACAAATGGCTAGGCAACTTTGGTCTGTGGAAGAACACATGACAGAAATTCTCATGAGTAGCCTTAGTCCTAAACAGTGCTGACACTGGAAACAGTTTAAATGTTGAAAACAGCATTTTCAGTTGTTGTGTTTTTAAACTTGTTTATAGAGCTAAAAGAGAACAGGAGTTGCAAAGTTTAAAAAGACAGAGAGAAGAAGAGCATCTCCGTCAACAATTGCAGCTTCAGAGACAAAGAGCCATGAGGCTGTTTCATGAACGGCAGCTAACACTATTGGAAATTGTCCATGCAGGTATAGTTACTACAAAACCATGAAGAACCATTAGGGGATAGGTATCCCCTTTACTTTAATTTGGATTTCTTTTCTTTGTTCTCCAAGGTAACATCGTTGATGCTCTAAAGCACTTTTATAATTTATGATGGATCTACTGTCCAAGGAATAGGATGAAATGTGTTGTAATTTGTATCTAGTAAAAAGATGACTAACCAAGGCATAATTCAGTATAGCTACATTGAAATGCATATGAATCATATAGTACATATTGTATTTGGTATAAGATCCTATCTATATAATGCACAAATAGAGGGTGGGGATAGCACAATAATGTATTATCAAATATTTAGGTATTATAAATGAAATTACTTCACATCTGTAATAATCATGTTTGATTATCGTATCATGTGAAGTAATTTAAATTTACTTTAAACTGTCATATTAAAACTTAGACTTCAGTTGATATCTCTTGGTGGAGTACAAATTTGGGGGTGATATCAATTCTGTGATGTCATATTGTGCATATCCATGAGATAGCAGTTAAACTTGCTTTGCCTAGATAACTATGGTCTACAAAAGGGTGTCAAACTCGCGTCATCACGTGACGTATCGCAACTTTTTTCCCCTTCGCTAAACTGGCATGGGCATAGCCAGTGCATGACGCATCCGGCCTGCGGGACGCAAGTTTGACAGACCTGGTCTACAAAATGATCATGCAAGTAACTGTAGTGGCATTCGGTTTTTAAATAATGTTTTACTCTAACCCTGTATGGTTTCTGTTCTGCATCCTTCATCTAGCTAGAGTGAAATTCAAATCTCCCTGCTTGTGTGAATTCTGATTTTCTAATAATGAATATACTCTCTTTATCTCCCAGGTCAAATGGATAAGCATATGCATGAAATGAAAGCGAAAGCAGCCCTAACTATCCAAAGATATTGGAGAGCATTTAAAGCAAGGAGAAATTTTCATCAGCAAAAAAGAAATCTCAAGGAATATAAAGCAGCTGTCCTCATTCAGAGAGCGGTCAGTATGCAAACCAACTGTTGGCATTTTGCATCAGTATATTTTTAAAAAACCATTTCAAATTCAGGACCTCCAGTGCATCTTCTAACTTAAATTTATCAATTAAGATGTTCATGGAACACTACTGTCTACAAAAACCTAAGCATTAAAAGCAATGTTTCAGAAAGTCTGGTCTGCAAGACTTAAATTGGAATAGTATTTCAATAGCACATTTAAAACTATTCTTGTTTTTATAATCTTGCTACCAGTTAATCAAATTATTCCTTACTTCAGTGATGGTCTAAACTAAATTGCTTGAACCAGGCTGTCAGTGTTGAAGTAAGCCTTGTTCTAGCATTATCTGCCTGAAAAAAGGTTAAAGAGGGGGGGGGGAAACCTGTGATTTTGTCACAACTTTTAGCAGCAAAAAATGCTGCTGTAGAAATTAATTAGGGAAGAAAAGATTGAGGTACATTGATTCTCGATGTCTTTTACCAAGGATATTCTTTTTTTTAAATAGGCTTATGGACTTCCTGCTTAGTGTGTTGGCCAAAGAAAAGCCTAAATTTAGTATTTCTTCTTCAACCCAATAATATGTGGCAATTCTAAATCTAATCTCTATAGTTGCTTCATGGTTCAGATAAATCTCTTTTTGATGTCTTTTTTTTTAAATATGAAGGCTCAACTTTAGCTGCATCTTCAGCTGTAATGTTTGCCCACCAATTCTATTTCAGGCCTTACTAGAGTGAGTCATAAAGAATGAAACGTATCCATCGAGGATTAGGGTTCATGGCCAGCATTACAGGATCCATCTTCTTTCCAATGCATGAAGAGGGTATGGAAAAAACTTCTGGGTCCAGGATATGGCAGTTGTTTTAGGAAGATACACTAAAATATTCTAACATATGTAGCTGTTTAAATGTTATCCATCAGGATTGGTCTTGCATTGAAAATAGCGTTGATGTAACATTTCTTTTTCTAAAATTTCCATGCTCACTAAGAAGGTATTCCATGAACCTGACCTGACATATGTAAATATTAAGATTCTGTAAAAAGTTGATACTTTTTATTAATATTTTGTTTCAATAAGGTGCTTAAATTCTTGGAGAAGAAAAGAAGAAAGGCACATTCTCTCTGGAAACAGCCTGAATCTCTTTCGGATGAACAGAGGATATTGTTGCAGCAAAAGGTGGAAAGCTATATCAAACTGCACCCAGTAAGTCATCCTTATTCCCCTATCCCTTGGATTGTCTCAAAAGTGCTTTTTTTCTTCAAAATTCCATAGTCATATGACTACATTTTACAATGGTTTTGCTGAAAATGGGCATTTACGTCTGGTTTCTGCACCCATAGTGAACCTATTGGTTCACTTAAGGGCCATGGATTCGCTTAATGACCACTGTGATTCACTTAATAACTTTTACAAAAAAGTTAGTAAAATCAGCTTGGTCATGTGATTAACCAATTTTACAACTATCAACAGTTACTACCATGATAGGCAGGCTCCATTACAGTCATAATTCGAGGACTACCTGTAGTGGCTTTACAACATTGCCTTCAAATCTTGAAAAGTTATAATCCATATACATATTTTTCTTTAATTCTATTCCCTTTTTACCTAATAAAACATGCAAATAGTGCATAAATTTTTATAGCTATATAAACAAACAATGCCATGGATAATCTGCTTTGTTTTTATTTGATATGAGAAACATAAAATATTCGGCAGGGTGGTTTCGGTCTTTTCTTTATTGTAATAATAGGAAGTTGCTTCTTCCTGAATCTTAATTAAGAAATTAAATTTATTCAGCGATGGATCAATGCTTCAGAGAGACAACATAGAAAGAAGCACAGTGATTAGATTTACCGGTTCCCAAGGAATGCAAATGTTGTGCTGCAGACCCTTACAAAGGTTTGAAGCTGATAACCGACAGAGACGGTAATTTTTCTCCAGGCTTCTGCAATGTCAGAAGAAATGAGCACAGAACTTCATCATCAAGCCCAGGAAAAACTAGCCCACTATATGCTGAGAAAAAGAAAAGATCAGAAAGCAAAACAACATCGAGAGGCTTTGCTTGCCCAAGTTCATACAGATGTGGATCAATTGTTAAGTATGTGTCTGCTTCATTTTTGTCTTGCATAGTCTTTCCAGGTTAGCTTTGATGTGGTGAATGCTGATTAATATCACACCTGAATTATCCAAGTAGACATTACTTCACCCAGCTTGAATTTTCTTCAGAGATCATCATTGCTCTGTAAATTATGAATTAACACATCCTCTTGATGCTTAAGTATTATGGTTTTTAAATTCTATTTTTCACATTGACCATTATCCTAGCCCTACCCACACATTTGGAGGTGCTGAAAGAATTAATATGAACATTTTGGCAAATATAACATATGCTTTCAGTTTGCAGTTTGAACTAATGTTTTCACACACACATGATCACACATATATGATCTTAGCACTCTTATTCTGGAGGAGACTAGAGAACCCATAGATACATACATCACATATCTTTCATTTATTTAGTAGAGTGGTAGTTCCATTCTG
>JANHJO010002846.1:92329-113401 GCA_032468235.1 Pseudoxyrhopus heterurus
CAATTTGTCATCCATGCACACCCTCACACCGGAAGCACTGCTAAGTTATTTTTGTTGCAATCAAGTGGTGAGCTTTCCCAAAGGATACAAATGAGCCCTTTGCACACAGTGGGTCAAGCAACAAAATAGTCATAGAACTTATCTGGAAAATTAACATCATCAAGTATAAGAAGGAAAAAGACCCTTTGTATCACTGGTTCCTACAGTGCAGTTCCATGGTTTAAATAAATTGATTTGTTTAGACTCTTATTCAGGAGGCTAAAGGACTAAAGAATTAGGCACTGAAAGCAATGATATTAAGGTATCTCAATAGGTTCAAGCTGACACGTTTCAGGCCCCAACGACTTTCATTGGCTACTGTATGAATAAGAATAATGCTTCCTCAGGAAACAAACAGGAGTAGGTATATTTGATCTCTTCACATGAGATGGAAAGAAATTACTTTATTTATACAATTCAATTTTTTTAATGAAATAAGTTTATTGTTTTATGACAAGAATTAAAGAGTAGATGGCTCATGATAAATCCAAATGAAGATCCTTTGACTGAAAGCATATGATGATTGCAGAAAAAGATGAGGTATTGAAATGAAAAATAGATCATAAAGAATGCTGAGATAAAAAAAAAAAGATTGTGATTTCAGTTGATTTAATCAGCCTAATGATCACATCTAGTTGAAGATTCCTTGGGAATCTGGATCCTACAGGAATGTCTTCAAATCAGACTATATTAAGGGCTAGCTGAATATCTGATACTTTTAGGATTTAAGTGGCTGTGAAATGCATGGTTACTACCATTTTAGCATGACATAGGCAATAAATTCTAGCAAGATATACCAAAGGGGTTAGAGTGACACATAGAACAACAGAAGGCATTTGGGGCAGTATTTATAAATATGAAATGATATGGAAATAAATTATGGATTGTGAAATTTGATTTTGTACTATTTTGCATATTGCTTCCATTTTAACATATATTCTGATTTTTTTGTAGTTTTCTAGTTTCAAGATTTATGTATCATATATAGTGTGCTGACAGTAGGATGGGATACACATCTAAATAAAAGAATCTTCTTAGTAGTAGTAGAGGAATGTTTGAAGCTGATCAATGTTAGCTTGGAAGATAACATCATTTGCTTTTAAGTATAATTTTCATTCAAGAGGACAAAGATAGAATTTGAGATATAATCTGATGACCCCAAATTTCATGAGTACAGAGTGACCTTGCAGGGAGTGGGGAACAGAAGAACCCATTTACTTCAGATGACAATGCCCCAAATCACCTTGACTTTCCAGTCTTAACACTTGGAGAATTTTAAGTGTAGCCTCCAGCATAGTACATGGAGTTTTGCTTGGAAAATCTGAACCAGTGAGCATATAGTGGTGTGCAAGCATATTAAAGATCTTTGTTTCCCAGACAAAATACTTCCAGGAATCTATAATAGTTTTTTAATGCTAAACTCTGCGCAATGGTTTAATCAACTAATTACATATCAAGTTTCTAACTGGGCTTTCAGATCTGCTTGAGTAAGACTCTCAACTCTTCTTCGTTATCTTAAATAATAACTTCCAACTAGGTAGTTCTTAGGTGAGGGAGAGGAAAGGATAGTGATAAAGAAACTTATGTTTTGTATGAGATTATTCTGCACCTTTTTTGTATCATGAAGGACTGCTGAAATAACTGTGCAAAGATGTGGGACTCTATATCTGATCTTGAATAGTTCTGCTCATTTTCAAGTGTGAAAATTCTAGGTGGCAGAATGGATATTTTGCAAATTGCCGTTTTGTCTTTCTGTCAGTATAATGCACATAGGACACCACTAGGTAAAAAGACGAACAGTCAGAGTCATCAATTAACTGATGACATACAGCTCTGCTCTCATTTTTTTAACTACACTGGTATTTTCAGTATTTTCTCACTTCTAGACATTGGATTGAATTTTTCTGATAAAGGTTAATCACTTGATATTTCAACCAGAGAAGACTGAAATAATGATGACTGGCATGTCCTGTGATTGAAGAGCAGAGAATTGCCTGTAAACTGATAAGTTTAGATCTTTACTCTGATGGTCTTCACTCAACTCTGATTCCTTGGGTCCTTCTAAATCTATATACTACTCTCGTATCTGTAACCTTTACTGGGTGAAATGGTACCTCACAGAGCAAAACTTTTTCAACCACTCCAAATGGAGTAACTTACAGAGTTACAGGACCCATTACTTCTGTGGGAATGAAAATTTGGAAAGTTCATGCCATTTCAAAACATGCATCAAAGGATAAACCTTTTTCAACCAAGGTACCTCGGATTAACTTACAGAAGGCTGGGATTCATTACTCCTATGAGAGTACAATTTTGGAAAATTCTTGCTATTTCAATGAACACTATGGTGCTGTTTAATACTGCCACCATGTTACCATACTCATATGGTCCTCATTTACAATATTCCCTTCCTATAAATCAATGAGGAAGCCTGGGATGTTTGCAGGAACAAAGTCAATAGGGATCACGTGACCATGGCTGATAGCAGGAACATGGTGGCAGGTCTGGACTTGCATTCTCTGATTAGGTAAAGAAATATATATGAAAGGATGACCCAACAGCTCATCAGTTGTCTAGTTAAGCCTTAAACATGGATATTCATCCCAGTGCTATGGCTATGAGTGCTTTTTACTATAGGTCATCTTGGTGCTTCATGTTTAGTAGGGCTGGAGTCCAGAGAACAACACAATGATGTAAAGTAAGAGGGACAATGTCACACATGAAGGAAAAACTAGAACTTTCCCACCCTCACTGGGAGATCATGCTTGAGTTTATTGTTGTTTTGCAAACTATTTAAAGACTTTAAGTCTATTCTATATCTGAATGTGCTTCTGACTTAAAAATGGCAGAAGCTTGTGTTGCTGCATTTTAGTAATTATTATTAAACTGGAACCTGAGCCCTGATTGTAAAAAAAAAGATGTTCAAGAGGCGACATGTGGGGCCCTTAGGCCTCAAGTGTCCATTTTTATAATACAGTTTCAGTATATTATTACTAAGTATATTTACTAAGTATGTTTATTACTTACTCAAATGCTTTAGCTTGAGTTTCTAATTTAGCTGGAAATATTTTGAAACGACTAAACACTGTATTATTTATGCATCTTCTCCACTGATTAAGGCGATACTTGTTTCCGCACATAATTAAATTAAAGGGAATTTCCCAAGACTGAGAAGATGATAGTTTGAGAAAATTAGAACTCCTGAGCAAGGAATATAGCCCAGTCTGACATGTTAAATTCCTCCTTTTAATTTTTTTTTTTAACAAAGGCTCCAACTTGTTTCCTCAGAGAAAGTTGCATCAGCCCCTCAATCCTTGTTACTCCTTGATTTCATCCAATTTCCAGTCTACTTTGGGAGTCCAAATACAATCGTTTTACACTGAAGAATAAATCTCATTCTATTCCTAAACCTTACATACAGTATTGGCACTCTTATTTTTAATTCCTTTCATAGTTATCCTCAATATGTCATTTTTTTGTTTTTACATTACACGTTGAATTTCTCTGAGCTGTTTGCCCCGAGGTTCCTTTCCCAGATATCTTCTCTAGCTCAGTCCTCACCACGTACATAAGCAACGTACAGATTTTCTCCCTCACAATGGACAACCAGGCCGGCGCCTTGGTATTTTATGCGACCTGCTCTATGAAAATCCCCTTATTTCTCAGCCTCGCCCTCGCTCCGCGCGGAGCTCCTCAGCAAGCGCATCCCTCACGTCTGCCTCGCCCAGGCCGCTCTGCTTGGAAGGCATCGGACTGCCGGGCCCCGCCTCCTCGACGCTTTTACATGGAGGCTGCCGCTACCCAATCAGTTCGCCCCCTGCCTCTCTCGTGCGCCTCTCGCCGGGGGTTGCTGTGGTGACGGACTAAAGCAGAGGCTTTCCGCCAGTTCACGAGTGGGGAGGAGGGTTGATTTATGCACCGTGCAACGCAAGGTGCTGCAGCGGCTAAAGTCGGAGCCGGAGCCGTGCACAACAAAGGTACCCAGCCAAACGCTCCAGGTAACAAACGCGAGGCTCACAGGAAAGTAGATCAACCGAAGCCGTTTTTAAGAGGAAATCTGGGGGGAGAAAGGGGCGGAGGCTGATATGTCAGAATAGAGGAGAGGATAGTTTGTGGGTTGAATTTCTAGCTTCGTGGCGTGGCTTATGGGTCCGGCTTGTGGGTCCTCTCCCCTTACTCGCCGCGACTGTTGTCCACTACATCGAACGTGGAGCTTCCTCTTCTCCATTGTGTGCATTGCACGCAATCGATAAAGTGCATCCGGCAATTGCGGGTTTGGTTTTTTTCCCCCCTTATGCCCGTGTCGCGTGTGCCTGTGGACTGCTAGAGATGGCATAAAGTTGGGTCTGAGTTTCACCTGGAAAAGGGAGAACGAGGAAGCTGATCTGGTATAGGCGTAGCGCTGCAAGACGGAGAAAGAACGGGGAGAAACTTCTCCCTTGGGCTCGGATTTTGTGGAGTATTTTGCATAATTGACTCTTAACATGCGGGGATATGGTTTTTTTTTTAATTATACATAGTGTAAAAACTCGTTCAAAACCCCTTCGCTATGGGGGGATTAGGGTTTTTGGCGTTCTGGCTTTCCGTAGTGGTGTAGGGGACTGCTGTGTTCTGGAAAGAGACTCACACAACCATTTAAAATAAAAGACCATCTGACAACCGAAGCTCACACCTTCCAATTGTCATCTGTAAATCTCCCGATGTATTTTCAACTTCGGTTATTTTAGCTGGATGATCCTGTTTCACGATGCTAGCTAAGATTTTTATGAATGATCTGAGCAAGAGCAACGTCACTTTGCATAGATCAGACCAGGCTCAGTTTAGGAGTGACTTTACTATTCCTTCTAAAAATGTTTCTTTCTCCTATACAAATAAAAACACCCTCTCCCTTTGAATCATTTTTTGAATAACTATCACAAAGCATCATATTTGTGAGTACATATTTTTTTTTCCAAATTCTCATTCCATCCTAGTGGGTGTTTTAAGATGTAAAAGAGAAGGATTTCTGCAAATTGAAAAAAAAATGCTTTGCTAGGAAAGCTGGGAAGAAGGGATTTTCAGCCAAACCTGCTTATATTGACCTAAGCCTATAGCAGAGGCTTTGCTACAAAAGCAAATGGCTGCATAGAGTGAATTAGAGAGAGCTGCAAAAGGTTAGTGGGCAGGCAGTGCCTTCCCTCCTTTGGGTGCTTTTCAGCTCTTTTCCTGTTGAAATAGCAAATAGAGAGCATTTCATAATGATGATAACAATAATTTGATCATTATAGTTCTCTTTCCTCCTGTTTACTGCTAACCTGCCAAGCAACTACGGTAGCTCAGACTGCATCGCTTTCATACTGTACTGTCACATTGCAGAGGCAAGGCAGGGGTTCCAAAATGGATTAACTCCTTTTCTATGTCTGATGCTCAACAGACTGTTTCTGTAGTCTAGAGACTCACTATGTCTTTTCCACAGCTATTGTCTTCTTCCTAGTCATACTTTCTGGTACCACTCCTAGGCTGATAAATGCATAGATGACTGTAGATCAAAACCGAGAGCTGAAATGACTACATGTGGACAATAGATAGGCTTTTCCTTTGAGACAATTTACAAGCCTGTGTTTGCTCTCTTCATCTGTTCACATTAGATTCAACAATATATCCTTCTTTTAATTTTGCTCACCCCCCCTTATAAACATTGAAAGAAAATATATAGTGCTTCACAATCAGTCACTAAAACTGTTGTAGCTCAGCAATACAGTGTAGACTCTTTGAATACTAAGTATGAATAAAGCAGAGAGTAGGGGGGGCAGTTTGCATTTATGGATGGTATTTTCCATGTGGGATAGCTGATTTTGTACTTTAATGGCTGGAGTTAAATAGGCAAGAAAACAAGCTGAATGAATTCATCTTTGATTCAGGATGTCTTACTTTTCAAAATGTTGTCCCCATTCCCAATATCTGCCATGTCTTTTCATGACTGTGGCAGAATATGGATGTAATAAATAAATTACATTTCATTAGATTTATATCCCCCCCCCCTTATTTTTGAACAATTTCTTTTCTACTGGTGGATTTAATGACAGGTATGTATTGGCAAGGTCACCCATATGAGGGCTAAAAATCTAGAAATAGAATTATTTCATTAAATTATGCAAAGATATCAAATATAAATAAAATTCCAGAGTGATTTCATAATGATCAAAGTCAGAAGTACAGCTTAATATAATAGCATTGTAGGAACTTAATTTTTCATTTAATATTCCTTTGGGTTTTGAGGTTTTTTGGAATGATAAGAAGAAATTGTAAGTGTCATGTTTCCATAAGGATAAAGTCTGGATGAAAACACCTCTATTCAAGTATCATATAATAATTGGTCTTGTGAGGTTTACTTACTCTTACCATTGCTATCTAGACTGTTGCATATAACATATAGGATGGGCTTAAATGAGATTCCCTTGTATGGTTGGAATAAAAGGGGATTGATTTGACATACTAAAATAATGTACAACATTTATTCTGCATCATTTTTCTCTATTAATATTTCTAGTTGTGAAATTAGATGTAGGTTCTATGACCAGGTCATGAATTAGACATGTAATTCATGGCACCATAAGTCTGTAAGAAACTTATTTCAGCATTTTAATTATATTTTTGGCCACCACAGTACTCAATGTCATTTCTGGGAGAGGATCATAATTTAGCAAAGAGCACATATAAAATAGCTTTTCCCAATCAAGTGTTCTCCAGATGTTCTGGATATAGTCTTTGCCACTACCTCTGGGGAAATTAAATCTAAAACAATATCAAAGTCTGTTACAAAAGATCCCAAGTTATGATTCTTGGTGTTAAAAACAAACACATTTGGCAGGTGCCCAAACAACTAGATATTTCAGGCAACCTGCCTTACATCTTCTTAAGTTGGGAAGCTGTGACTCTCAGATGTTGTTGAATTACAACTCTAAGCATCTTCATCATTAAGAGTGCTTGGAAGGAATGGAGTTCCAGCAAATTCCTCTCAACTGATTAAAAATATTGTCCTATCACCAAGTAAATATAAATGCTTGTCAAATTAGTTTCTACAGGTGGAAAATGGAAGTTTATTTTTTAGATATTTTTTATCCTGCTTTTATTACTTTGTAAGGAACTTAAGGTAGTGAACATATATAATGTACCTTCCTCCTAGTTTCCCCACAATAATAACTCTGTGAGGTAAATTGGGTTGAGAGAGACTGGCTGGTTAGAGTCACTCAGCCGACTTTTATGTCAAAGATAGAATTAGAACTCACAGTCTCCTGGTTTCTATGCCACCACAACTATTACCTGAGACTGGCTCTGTGTCATAATAACAACTGGCTCATTAGAATTGGAATTTGTTAACCTGAGCAGCAAAATGTCTTGGACAACCCTGGTTAATGGAATCAGGTTATATGAATGCTTTGTATGGAATATGGTTAGTTGGAATACATGATATTTTATTAAAAGTATTGACAATATGGCTTAATATAAGGAAACTTTTATTTTTATTGAGACATGAGAGATGATAGTCAAGAAGGCATCTTTGGTGGCTACTGATTTTCTCCATGTCTAACTTGAAAACCTTCAGAAAGAGCATTTGGGCCATACTCACTGAAATTGCAAAAATATCCAGAAGGCTAACATCGTCCATATTGTTGTCACAAGAACAATGTGGATTGTCTATGAAGTTACTAGGAACTTCAGGGAATCTCTTCCTTTACATAAATTTATATATTCTGCAGAATGGAAAGACAGATTTGCAAGTGTTCATGCTGCAAATCTAAAGCCATCCATCCTTCTGGTATCTGTGTGTTTGCTGCATTGTTGCGACACCCCTCTCCCTCTAGACAGTAGATGAGGAGAATACTAGCATGAGAAATTTCAAGCTCTTATCTGATTTTTATGTACATAAATTGTGACCCGTTCTTCAGGCAAACTGCTGATCTGAAATTCTCTTATGGATGCACACATACACATTGTATACAATGTTGTATATCATATCTTGTGTTGCGTAAGAAGCTTCTATTTAAATATAAGCTGATGTAAACACACATTTGTATGCTGTCTAAATTGTCCTGTTCTAATTACACACTGTCTGGTGTAGGGCTTTTAAGGGTCAGTAGGTTTACTACAGTGGTTTGCTGGCAAGGACATCTCACAAATGGAAATAAGAATAGTATATATTTGATATGGAAACAGTTACTCAAGAGAGATAGTGAGCTTCCTATTGCTCAAGTGTGTTACAGAGGAATTAGATAACCAGCTGTTTGGGGGTATTTTAATTTGGATTCCTGCAAAGAGCAGCAGCTTGCACTCACTGGGCTTTACACCCCTTTCCAATTTCATGGTACCATGATTCTAGTCTATGTACTAGGATCATATGCTGAGTTAGCATATATGGTGCATTTAAGAAAACTATACTCAAAAGCAGAATTATTGTTTAAAAAATTGTTATAAGGCTGCCAGATTAGAGTTGTAAATATCTGGTCAACCATTAGATGGCAGCAAAGAGTTACATGTGCAATTGCTACTAAAATCAACTGTTACTCAAAGACCTATGGAGATTCTCAGGCTCCACACCCATTTGCACTACTCAGGTGACCCTGATGACACAGATAAACCTCCAGGTGGTCTTAAAAATGCAAATGACCAGCTGTCTGCAAGGAGTATAAATCTTTCCATTCCCCACCATCCAGTCAGAGCTGAAAAAGCTTCTTGGATGAGAAGTGAAATGTCTTCAAAGAAAAACAAGACAATCCAGTTGTCTCTTTAAAAAGCACCTTTGTTACTCAAATATGACTTTTTGACCAAAGATTGATTATAAAAAATTAAGACAAATTAATCAGCCTAACAATTAAAATGCAGCAAATGAATTCCTTTAATTGAAGGATGTAATCTAATCTGTAGGAAATATTACAAGATAAAAATATCTGTCTGAAGCTCAAGTCATGGTAATTTTGTGGTCACATCCATATGGTTCTCATGGGAAGAATACAGAAATGGTTTGGTAGTTTTGCAGTTGTTGGGGATTCAATATTAAAAAAAAAAATCCGCTCCAGGACACGAAAGCTACAAGGGCAAATTTGTTTGCAGTTTCCTACCCTGCATACACTTAATGACAACCAAATCTTTCTGTTGAGTGTGCCTATCTTGATCACATTGACACTATATTATTAAATGTTCTTTTAAATATTGTAGGCATATATCTAAAAATATGCCAGTAGACATCATTTATTCTAAGAGTAGGCAATTCAGTGTCTTTCCAGATGTTTTGCTCTTGGATGTGCTGAATGGAATTGATGGGAATTGGTCCAAAGTTTCTGAAGAAGACAAATTTGCTTATCTATAATGTATAAATTAAAGGATCCTGGCTTTAATTAGAAAGGTATTTCTCATTTTTTGGTGCCTCAACCTAGACAGCCTCCAGATTTGTGGATTTTAACTTCCAGGGTTTTTAGAAAAGGCCGTGTAGACTGGATTTTGGGATTTGAAACTCACAATTTGCATCTTATCCAGTTTGGGAAATCAAATCAAATCAAATATTTACAATATTACGGTCATAGACCAATATAACCAGGCAGAATTGAATCTTGTTTCACAGCTCCTCTTACAATTTATTTGGGAGAATTTGCTTTTCCTATATCTTGGTATCCTTTCAAAGCAGTGGAAATTAAATTGTGGCCATGTGCTTTAATATATTCTTTTGATTCTTGGTGATTTCATGAACATTTCATGAACATTTCATGAAATAGCAAAGGGCTTTGCTATTTCTTGCTCCTGAGATATTTTTCAAATTCTCTGTCTACCAAAGTTTTTTTTTTCCAGGGGTGGGGAGGTGTCCTATTGCTTCTCTGACAGGTACGAAAGACTAGTGCCACATGTTAAGTTCCAATTAAATTGATTTATTGCATGTCCCTATGCATAGGAATCTATGATTTGGTTGCGTTCCGAAGCGACACTGCTGTGTATGCGCACACTCCGTGGGCATGCCTACTGCAGTGCTGTCTGCGCATGCGCTCATGCTGCAATGCTGTCTGCGTATGCGCAGAAGGGGAAAATACGCACCATTTTTGTTCGCCAACTGAGTTTTAAATCGTGAACTGATTCAAAACTCGGCTGGCTTTTTTGGTTGGGAACCAATTTGGTTGCGAACGGAAGTGTTCGTGAACCGAGGTTCCACTGTACAGTATATCAAAACTTTATAGCATCTATAAATAAAAGGAACTATTCTATAAAAAGGATTAATTGATAAGAATACTATTAGTATTCTGTTTATTTTTGTATTTAAGTCTCATTTAGCTCAGTGGAACTTCCAAATAAATGTATCTGAATGCACTTTAAAATATAATTTTACTATTATATGCAGGAGAAATAAATGTTAAATGAAGAAATGCATATTAACTCTCTGAGGAAAAGCTTTTTTCCCCCTTCCATTCAATTATGCCTGATTCTCTGAGACTGCCTGGACAAGTCCCTCAGTTTTCTTGGCAAGGTTTTCAGAAGTGGCTTGCCATTGCTTCTTTCCAAGGGTTGAGAGAAAGTGAATGGCCCAGGGTTATCTAACTGGCTTCATGCCCAAGGCAAGGCTAAAACTCACGGTCTTTCAGTTTCAGCCTGATGCCTTATATCAAACTCTCAAAACGATTGTGTAGATGAAAAACTACTCAGATGCTAATTAATACATGCATATGGAAATGTAGGAAAAAAATTCAATGCTGATCACAATGAAATGATCACACACCCACTTAATAAAAATTAAAATGGGAGTAAATTAAAAAAAAAAACCTGGGAATTTTTAACTGTGAATTGAATGCTGCCAGGAGTCACTGTGTGTCGATTGGGCAGCTATGTAAATTTGTTTAATCAATAAATAAACATTTTCTAATATAACAGAAGCAAATGCAATCAGACCATTTAAAAAACGGGTCTGACCATTTTTATATTTTAATTCCCAAGTAATAAATTTAATATCTGTTAACACAGGCATCCAAAACAAGTTACAGTAACAATCCTGACATCAGGAGAATATACAGTAATGCAAACAATTTGCATCAGTTGAATGATTATGTCATGATAGATATGTCATCCCTTCTCCTTCCTCCTCCCCATCCCACCCCATGTACATTCAAATTAATTAAGCTTTGACTTGAATATAGCTGTGTCATGCAAGCCTGTTTATACAGTATACCATCACTTCATTTTTCTCGACTCCTTCTGCCACGGGGACCAGCTTAACTAAACATCCTTGTATGCTTTGTTCAGTGTAATGCCCTAATCCTAATTGGGATTTCTGGCTTGTTGGGAATCTCCATGGCCCTGTCGTTTTGTTTTAGGAAGCCCTTCCTCCTTCTCCCCTCAAGGTTATCATCTCCAAATTTAGAGACATGTTGCCAGATTACAATAAACATTGCAACAAACAAGCAGTGGAATGTGTAGTGTCAAGCCTCCAGTAGGCCTAATACGTCTATTTTAGTAAATCTAAAATACCTCATTTGTTTTAAAAAGAAGGCAAAATACACAGATATGCTCTGTTTTGTAGTCAATATCAGATATATCCTTTGCAGTAGTTGCACAAAAAGTAGATTATCAAGAATCTGTAGGCTTTTGCCACAAAAGGTTTGCCTGCTCTGCACTAAACTAAACCTAGAAGTTATTTTGGTACTATGTTAGTCAACCGGCCAACGCCATAATTTAGTCCCATATCTGAAAATACTGTCTTGGGGGAGAAAAAGAGTAATTTCAAACCTTTCTGAAAATTCTTCCTTTGGGATCTTTTTGAGAATGTTTGGCTGGTTGAATAGATACTGAAGAATTTAGTTTTCCCCTTAATGACAGCATTGGCACCGCTTTTGAGCAATATAAATGAAGCATATGTACTTCATCTTTTGGAACTGCATAGCTTTATGGAACAAACAAGCCACCATTTGAGAGCTTTTGTCAAAGTAGAACAAAAGCAGCTCCCTATCATATGTTACCTTCATTTAATATGTGAGGCACATGCTTTGTGATTGGGCTGATATTATTGACTGGATTATTTTCTTTGCAGTTCAAGTTGCAGATGATTGAAAAGGTGTTCCTTGTTACAAAACTGTCAAGCACTTTGCTCTTGCCTGGCCTTGCCTTGCCTGAATCCCCCCCCCCATCTCTGATACTACAATCCTTGGAAATCTTCAAAAGGTTTCATTTTGGCAATCAAATTAATTCCATGCTGTCTTTTCTGGTATAAAAGTATACATATATTATTGGAGAGTGGGGGAGATAGACAAGAATGCTTCTTTCTGCAGAAACAAGGCTAGGCATTTTATTTTATCTAACAAGGAATATTGACATTCTTAAGAAGCCTGCATCAATATTCTCTACCCTGTATTTCTCCCTTTTCTATGCAGAATGCTCATCTGAAAGAATATGAGTTGTGGTAGTGTGGTCCTCCACAAGGGACCACATTTGTTTCTGGGCCATAGTTACAAACTAAGCCATTGTAAGAACAGTGCATTAAATATAAAATCCAAATCATGTTAAGGTTTTCACCATGGTTCGTCAAGAGATTTTTGTGAAGTCCAGAACAGTTTCTTCCTCCTCTAGCATTTTCCAAACTAAGTGTCTTGTATGTTTTATTGAGTGATAGCTGACTTGTCAGACATGTGCCTTATGAGAAATCCATGATGTGACATAATAACAATCCTCCTAATGAATGATGATGTACTTTGCTTGACTAATAAAGGGTGTTTGATGAGGAATTTTGGCAGAGCACCATATTCTGCACCAACAATTGGTTTACTTAACAGCATGTTGTTGACTCTTCTATACCAACATCAGGTCCCACCTGACTTGCAGATTTACCATTCTATAGTACCATTAATGTTTTACTTTTTCTTTCTTTTTTTGTAACCCCCCCTCCCCCAGCAAAAATTGTGCTCACTTTGTGTATCTGGTTGTAAAAAGGACACCTGCTGTAGTGGCCCTGGGAAACAGATGCATGACTATAGTGTGCAGATAGATGGGATGCTGATAAAGCCTATCCAGAGGCACAATATTGATGATAAGGGTTTAGTCCCTGTCTGAATCCAAGAAGCAAACATATGGTTTGCTTGTAGTTTCCTGGCTATTTTCAAATTAGTAAATATGCACTGCTATTCTCCCAGGAAAGAGCAACTATAAAACAAAAAAAGACTAACCAAGAATGGGCAAAGAATCCATGATTACACTATCAGTGGAGATGTGTTTATTATTTTTGGTTTTGTATGATATGCAGACCTACCCATTGTAATATAATATAATCCATAGTTTGTGGATTGGTATTATATGTAAATCCACACCATTAAAGCATATAATACCGTAATAGTTAATGTAATAGACTCAAGCTATAAATACTATGAGAACAGATATATGTTAAAAGTAAATACTCATGTTAGTTACATCAGCAGTGAAGCATTTGAGAATCTACTACCTAAAAGTGCTAGAAATATGGACAAGGATGTTGATTTTAGGAGATAAGAAATTTCAGAAGCTGTGGATTGTAAAAGTTGGAACCTGTAACAAATGTGTGTAGTTTTCAGCTTTTCCTTTGGATGCCTAGAATGCTTAAATTGTTCTGGACAATGTGAATTTTACTGGTGAATCATCTGCTCACTTGTCCACCATTCTCCCTGTCTTAGCTAACATACTGGTAGTGTCAGGTGCAAGAAACCACAAACCAGAATGGATTTCAAAAATACTACAAGTTTGTTTCATGCTATCTATACACAAGAATCTGGTCTACTAATGGTCAAGACAAATTGACATCAGATAAGAGTCAACAGACTTCAAGGGCGGGGGGGCAGCTGGACCTAGGTCTCTTTCAGGGGCAAAAAGACTTCAAACTGATGATGTGTTTGATCCCGCCCTCGGGCTCAGCCTGGTCATCTCCTAAACAGAGATTACCTCAGACTTACCTCAGACCTGGGGGTTTCCAGGAAAGGGGATATTAGCATAAAAATCAAGATTGCTATATTCAAGAGACTTTAAGTCTTCATGGTCACCATGAAGGTGGTGTATTGGGGTATTTCAATACCATACTGTCTTGACATGTGTAGTAGGTCTAATTCTAGATTTAGTTTCCACAGCCAAGCAGAGGATGGTGATCTAAAAATAGAGGATTTATCAGTTCTTCTCTTGTCAGAATGCTACTGGGAAAATATTGGAAGATTTCTTTTTCCAAATGAATGAGAGATTTATTAAAATGTTACCTTCAGACGCTAATAGACTACAGAGAGATTTACGGCTGATGAGGTTATTACAAAGATTGGGCCTAATGCTTTTTTTTTTTTTGGGTGGTGCTTGAACACCTGAGGAAATTTTGTAATGAGTTCAACCAAATGCAAGTTGAATTCATTATGGAGTCTATTCAGTGGTAGTAATTATGGGTATACATACACATAAACACATTCCACTACTGTGTTACTTTACTGTTGTCCTATGAAGCTGCTTCAGTTTTTTGGAGGCTCTGGGAAAGAGTTTATGACAGCCTCATTATTTCACTGTGATAAGTCTGAGAAACACTTTGAAGACAGAGTTGCTTGCCTCTGTACACACTGAAAAGTTCCTATTTTAAATCAATTATTCTAATGAAATGTACCATCAGTTATGTGGGTTTTTTGGATACATTCTATCTGCTGAGACATAAAAATGTGTGCAGTGTCAATCATCTACCGGTATATGCTTGATTTTTTTTTCTTATTTATGTCTAGGGTGATTAGTTAGGTTAGATTAGGCCTGAGTAGTATGTAGGTGGGAGACATTCAGAGAAATCCTGAATTAGATAGGAAGTCAAACCAGAAACAAGAAACAGAACTCAAGAAAAGTGTGGGGACTTTACAAAGTTGTTTTGAGTCAAGTTTTACCTTGAATGAAATTATACTGGAAGCGAAGAGAAAGGGAGCTGCTGCAAAGAAATTATATTTAATTGTATTATTTATTGATTTGGAGAAAAGCCCTAAAGGGTAAAGTAGATTACAGATTGGAGATTATGGAGATTATTGGAGATTACGATAATGTACCCTTCTTTTCATATGGGTTAGCAAAATGTGGGAAAATGTCATGACAAATATGGAAAGTACATATTGCAGGTAGCCCTTGACTTGCGAACACAACTGAGCCCAAAATTCCCATTGCTAAGCAGGATGGTTAAGTGAGCCCCCTTTTACAACCTTTCTTGCCTCAGTTGTGAAGTAAATTGCTGCAGTTGTTAAATTGGTAACACGGTTGTTAAGTAAATCTGGCTTTTCCATTGATTTTGCTTGTCAGAAGGTCATAAACGGTCATCAGTGACTATCATAAATACATGCCAGTTGCCAAGTGTTTGAATTTTGATCATGGAACCATGGGGATGCTGCAACAGTCATAAGTGAAAAAAGGGTGATGTCACTTTTTTCAGTGCTTTTGTAACTTTGAATGGTCACTAAACAAATGGTTGTAAGTCGAGGACTACCTGTAATAGAAAAAGGGTCCAGGAAAAAGGTGAATGGCAAAAACCTACTGGGGTTTCAAAGATTTTGAAAGTACCTATTATCAATGTATGTCTATAATCACTGTCTATAAAAATAATATAGATCATAATTAATTAGAATCATATGCTTCTAAGAAAAAGAAACTATATCAAGTCATGAATTATGCAAAAACATTTTTCAAAAAAAGTCCCAGTGATGAAGTACTTAGATTGCACAGCTCATATATACAATATTTATTAAGCAGTATATTGATGCCAGTGGGGAATCTGCAGGAGGGAATACAAAGGTTAACTGCTGGACCCCTAAAATGGATTAGAGAAAATAATGAGGACTTTTGCAAAGCATGCAGTGGTTCTGGAACAAAGAGTCTTTATCTTAATTGTTGGCATTGGCAATATCCAGAAGTTGCATAAAATATTAGTTCTAGCTTGCTAGGTGATATTGTAATGCCACAAAATCAACAAAAATTTGAATTAATCCAGAGCAATCTGACTGTTCCCTATAAGAACAGAACCAGGATTGGATAAACCTTTGGTCTGATCTAATCAAGGGCTTCTTAGATTTGTAACTTTATAATAGGTTTGTACTGTAATCATGTCAATGGCTAACTAGCCACATTGCAGTAGTATAGTACCGTAGCAAACATATATTTGTCTATAGAGATTCTTCTGAATACAAGAAAGAAGCAATGTGTGTAATATACTCATTAGAAATTACACACACTCCTTTGTTCTTTATCCATTTCCAGTAGCCACTTGTCAGGACTCTTCACAATTCATTTGTGTCCTCACTTATCTGAAGTTTTCTTTTGTTTTATCAATTTCCATGTTAGGATTCATTGAGTGGTGTTATTTAATTTCTAAAAGTAGAATCCATTGGAGAATCTGTATTCCTCCATTGAAGTCAGGCCTGTTCATCTCAAATTCTGGGTGTGCAAGAACCGGGACAAATTCAGTTTTGCACCTCTTTAGGATCTGAGATTTTATGTCAATGTTGTCATGGCTTCCTTCTCATCGGCTCCACATGGATGGATCAGCTTTCGGTGCTTGATAGTAATATATTCTGAAAATCGGACTGACCCTTTAATAGAGGTCTGAATACAGTTGCCCCATCCAGACGATTGTAATTATATACCCAGGAAGGCCTTGGAGTCTTGGGAATTAGCCTAGCAGCATTGTGGATTGTCATATGGATTCCTTTTAAGATGTTCAAGCAGCAAACAGGAGTCACATGCACCGAGGTTCAGATTTTTATTCCCATTTTGCAAAAGGAATTTATTCATGTGGTCCCCGAAGACCATGGTTGAACTTTCAAATAAGAAAGTAAAATGGCATATTTACACAAAAGGAAGACGATATTGAATTTAAGATGATTCTGGTCCCCAGGCCAAGAAGATTGAGACAGAGAAAAGGTAGTAGATGTACACTGCTCACTTTCCTGCTTTGTTGAGGAAAATTTCTACCTCCTACTGAAATTCATGGGGTTTTCCCACTTTAACAGATATGCGTTTGTGACATACTTCTGCACTATCTGCCTATCCGTCTGCACAGGCCAGAGGCCACATTCCAGAAAAGTATGAGGCCTTGCAAAATATTGATTAATTGTAGACCAATTAAAATTAATTACCAATAAATGACTATTTATATACATTCATTCATATATACATACATACATATATTCTCTCTCGCATGTATTACCAATAAGGCACCTCATTTTTTAAAAAATTAACTGATCCTCTGTGTGTGTGTGCGCACACACACTTACATACATACACATACATGTCTGCATACATACTGTATTTACAAACCTTTTTGTCTCACACAGAGGTTTTGTGTTTCCATATACCATAAATCACACGGACACATGCAACCACGCAGAAATTTGGAAAATCTAGGCAGAACAAACATTTGTGTATTCTCCAATAACCCCATTCAGTTCAATGGCTCTTACTCCCAAGCAAATATGCATGGGCTGCTGCTATGTGGAGATGAATCTGTTTATCTATTTACATCCATGTTCCTCCTCCTCCTCCTCCTCCTCCTCCTCCTCCTAGGTCTCTTATTCTTCTTCTTCTTCGTCTTCCTCGTCCTCGTCCTCGTCCTCCTCCTCCTCCTCCTCCTCCTCCTCCTCCTCCGCCTCCTCCTCCCTAACATGCTCTACAGAAGTTGGGGTGAAAATCAGGGAAGAGGTCTTTGGGGCATTGAACCATCTTTATTTTTTGTTTGCAAAAAGAAAAGAGCTGGGTAGAGCCCTCTGGGTAAACTCCAAGCATAGGGATACTTACATTTGTTTACTGTATAGTGAGTCCCATTGATTTTGTGGTGCTTTCTCCCCAGGTAAGTATGCTTAGGACCTGGTGGCCTGTTCAGATAATGGACTCGCCTCCCGCAGCTCACAGTTCCCTCCACCTATAATGACCTGAGCAGCCTTTCTTTCCAAGGCATCCCTATATAGAATATGGTTTTTCCAGAGTCATTGGCACAGATTGCTTTTGTTTGAGCACCGCCTTCATCTTCTACCTCCTACCCATTTCTTTGTCTATTTTTGAGTTCTCCCTGAATATAGGACGTCACCCTCTCCCGAGTTCACAATAATTGGGGGGGGAAAATCAGTTTTCTCTTTGGTAAATACAATCCCTCCTTCAACCTCTTCACCTCAGTTCAGCTCTTCTGCAAATCAGAGCCAACTGCACTTTTCACACCAGGGATCCATGCACCACTCACTGAGCTTGCTTTCTTGGCGTGTCCATGTCTCTCATTAAATCCCCCCTGCTTGCACCACTGTCCCTTGATCCTGCTGTGTCTTCGTTCAGGGCCGACTGATTTGCTAGGTAGAGGCTACCCTGCTGGGAAGAAAGATCTACAGTCTGTAGCCTGAAAAGTGCTTCCTTTCGCTGAGTAGAAGGAAGCGTTGAATCCAGCTGAGATGTTCCATTTCATTGACCTAGCACATTTTATGGAGCAGAAGAAGTGGAAGGTTTGGTGATTAGCGCTACCAAAAATAGTTTTTAAAAGCTCCCCTATCTCTTGTTCATAGTTTTTAGTGCAAAAAAGCGAGGTCAACAAATGCTGGTGCTTCCGCTGTGGAAATGAACCATTTTTGACAGGATGTATAGCCAAGCGGGACCCTCCAAATTCATGGAGAACCGGTGGTTCATGCAGGTTCCCATCAGCATTCCTTCATGGACCCATTGCAGCCTCAGCCTCATTTCCCCACACATGCCAAAGTCTGCTGGTTCACAAGAATAAGAACAATGGTTGAAAACTGACTCATTGAAGCAACCAAGTGATAGTCCAAGTAACAATGTGACTGACTACTGACGTTCAGAAAAGTGAGAGTGGTGATCTCAAGTATGCCGACTGTGAGTCAAGCTCTGAGTCGCTCCGGTGATTCATGGCATCATACCCCTTACGTGAAATATATTTATTAGAATTAGAGGGAAGAACTGATAACAGTCTTTCAAACGTATGTGCGGTTATGCATCAATAGTTTTAAGATTAAGTTTTGTATGTATTTTGATACAGATAACTGAACAACACTGAAGTCTTTTTGAGCTACCAGGAGAAGAATTCAGTCTACAGATGCTGTTAGAAACTCTTTTTTTGGAGTTTTTCCCTTATCATTCTAACTCATACAGGTAGACCTCAACTTGCAACCATTCATATAGCAACATTTCAAGGTTATGGAGCTGAAAAAAGTGAGTTACGCTAACCCACATACTTATGACCATCATAGCACCCCCCACAGTCAAAATTTAGGTACTGGGCAACTGGAATATATTAATAACGGTTGCAGCATCCTGGGGTCATGCGATCTCTTATTTGCAACCTTCTGGCAAGCAAAGTCAATAGAGGAAACCATATTTGCTTAACAACTATATAATTCACTTAAGAGCTGCAGTGATTTGCTTAACAAACCTGGCAAAGAAAGATGATAAAATTGGGTGAGGTTCAGTTAACAAGTGACTTGATTCACAAGGAGAAATTTTGGCGCCAATTGTTGTCACAAGTTAAGAACTATGTATGTATGAAGGAAGCGGGAGTTAAGCCCTTTCCTGTTTTAAATACAGTTTCCTCCTGCTACTGGGCTATTATGGCACTTTGCATTCAGAGCTCAACATAACAAGTTGAATTTATCTTGTTTTCTGGCTTCCTGTAATTCTGTCCAGATTGGATTTCTCTTGTATGTTTTAATTATCATCCAAGAGAAGAGTCAGGAGAACTAGGATGACTGCATTTTCTTTTAAAATTGCAGAAATGCTCCTTGTGCGGATTAACAGCCCCTTCGCCATATTTACTATTGATCTGCTTTGTTTTACTCTCAAGGGGAACAGCGCAGAAGCTGATAAATGGATGACGGTTTTCACTGCGGCTTTGTAGGATGGTACAGATTCTCCCGCTTATATTGGTGCCATTTATATTGTTCTAATTTTTATAGTCTTTGTCAGTAGAATTAACAACATTATTTAGATGTATTACTACAATACTGATATTAAACCTGTCTCTGATAACTGAGTTCTAATATGAATGCCATTCTTCTACCCCAGGACTATGTACACAACTCAGTATATCTTACAAATCTGCAAGGTTTGCAGTATAATCATATGTATGTTCACTTAAAAGAAGGTATAATAGCATTTGGTGTCGGATATTTGCAAGGTGGAGGACTGCGATCATGATTAGGGAGAGTGTCCTCCATGATCAGAGCGCATTGAAGAGTTTTAGGTGGCCCAACTTCTTTTTGTTTTAAGTGAAAGAGATTATTTGGCTAAGGGATGGGTAACTGAATCTGCTCTAAGTAATGCTGTATTGAAACCTGCTTTGCGGTTTCTTGCTTTTACTCCATGCAAAAAGGATATTTTCCCCTCTGTTTTTCTCAAGTACTCAATGTATTCCCCCCCACACACACACACATTTCTCTTTTTGGGGCTTTTATTGTTGAAAATGAGAGTGGGGGAATGTGCCTCTGTTTTCTGCACATGTGTCGCTCCAGTCTTCCTGGCTCAGTAAATTTCCCAATCTGAAAAAAAATCAAGTCTTTGTCGTACAGGTAGTCCTTGACTTAAGCCCACAATTGAGCCCAAAGTTTATGTTGATGATTGAGATAGTTGTTAAGTGAGTTTTGCCCCATTTTATGACCTTTCTTGCCACAGTTGCTAAGTGAATCATTGCTGTTGTTAAGTTAGTAACACAGTTGTTAATTGAATCTGATTTCCCCATTGACTTTGCTGGTCAGAAGGTCGCAAAATGTGACCACATAATCCCAGGACACTGCAACCATCATAAATGTGAGTCAGTTGCCAACTGTCTAAATTTTGATCACATTACCATGGGGATACTGCAACGGTTGCAAGTGTAAAATGTGGTCATAAGTCACTTTTTCAGTGATGTTGCAACTTTGAACGGTGATTAAATTGAACTGTTGTAAGTCGAGGACTACCTGTGTTATAACTGAAGCTTGGGAAGCTCGAAAGGGCTAGAGAGCTGAAAGGCATTACATTCCTGGGAACCCTTAGTGAGTATGACAATTCTCCACAGTCAATGCGCCACAG
>JANHJO010002846.1:145190-161182 GCA_032468235.1 Pseudoxyrhopus heterurus
GGCCAAAGTATTTCAGTTTCATCTTCAGGATCTGGCCTTCTAAAGAGCAGTCAGGGTTGATCTCCTCTAGGACTGACGGGTGCTGAAGTACACTGCAGGTAATTATTGGAATAATAATCCCCGGTCTAAGCTTGTGGGTTACTGCAGGTGGCAACTTTCTTTGCCACTACACATGCGTATTGCCTACTTGGGGACAACCGTCTATTCCTAAAAGTGCAAATTTTCATTGGGTCTGAATAAAATTCCCATTGCAGCTGGGAATTCTGTTTCCTCTCTGGCTTTTGTGAAAAGGTGCATGGGTAAAAACAGCACCTGTCCATCTTTGGTTTTAAAACACTGTTTTCCCCACCTTGCCCTGATAGGCGGTATATAAATACAGTGCTATTGCTATTGCTATTGCTAAGGAAGATAATGTGTCAGGAGCATAAGATTTCTTGTCCGAGATTCATACTTCATTCTAGGGCCAGAATGATAGGATGTGTCTGTTATGCTACAAGAGCATAACAGGGCTAGGTGTGTGTGCATGGGCAGGGGGAGAGAATTGGTGTCATACATAGATTTCTTTAGCTCCTCACTGATAGGCAGGCAGGCAATCTGTGATTTCAGACAGAACTTGAGACTGGTTTCTTGCAATACTGTAGTGTTTTTTACTTAGCCCGCTTCTGCGGTTGTGCTAGTATGTTGTGCAGGTTTAATAGGACAGACTAGGAGAGGATGCAAGAATCTTTAACACCTTTCTATGGATGGTGCATCAGGGCAGCCTTCTCCAGCCTCCAGATATATTGGTTGGGCTGCCATGATCATCATCCCGATCATGGAGGCTGATCATTGGGGATATTGGAAGTTGTAGTCCAAACACATTTGAAGAATACAAGATTGAGGATGCTTGCACTATTGTGCAGTGTGTGTCTGTGTGTGTGTGTACGCATGTAACTAAAAAAACTGATTTTATTTTTATTTATTTATTATTTGTCAAACATATATTGGTACAGTATGAACATAAATATAAGCATAAGCATATATAAAATATATATATAATCAAAAACGTATATATATATTTTATTTCCATTCATTCATTCATTCATTCATTCATTCAATCATTCAATATGTTGCCCATCTGACTATCCAAAGTGACCCTGGGCAGCTTTCTTTCCCCCCTCTTCCTTGTTCCTTACTTTATTTTAGTTTGTACTAAATTTTACCCTTGTTTTTAAAACTTTCAGTAAGATTTTATTTTAAAAAAGAAGGAAGTCTAGGAGTTCACTTTAGTAACATGAGGCAGAGAAATTATTTGAAATGTGCCAGCAATACCAGGTACTTGTGTGCAGTGTCTTACTGGCTACTTCTCTAACATTGCATTTTAAGTTATGGTTTGCTAAACAAGCCATTATGGTCTATTCCATGCATAATCCTAAGCCATCGTCATGGTATACAAACCAAAACGGCCGAATTCATATATTGTACTTTCCCGAAATAAAACAAATTATATTTTGGTTTAGTGATTGTGTGAAGGCAATCATGGCTTATTTTGGCATTTTTAAGTATCTTAAGATTCTCTTCTGCATGCATGTTGGAGGTAATACCCTGATATTATACGTTTCATGCAAAATGCTTTCAAAAATAGTAATGATATCGACTCAAGTCTGTAGTAGATCCTTTGAAATGGAAAAAGATCTGAGATAGTCCCAATTAATTATTTAGGTAGTTTTAAATATGCCTATATCTTCTCCCAGCAGTCCCTAAATGAGTTGCAGATATATCTATACTTATATTAATTTAAGTTAATCAACGGAACAGCTTGCCTCCCAGAGTTGTGGGCGCTCCATCACTGAAGGTTTTCAAGAAAAGATTGGACATCAATTTGTGCAGGATGATATAAGGACTCCTACTTTGGCCAGGAGGGGGGGTGAGGGGTGTTGGACTAGAAGACCTCCAATGACCCTTCCAGACCTGTGATTCTGTAGAAGGATTTTACAATATTTTGTATACTAAATTATAAAATTAGAAAAAAATATGGTGGTTTTTCCACCTGGTGTAGATTGCTTTAACATTGCTTTATTTTGTGCAATTCTAGTACAATGATAGTATCTACGGCTTTTATGGATCTTCTGTAAATAAAATAAGCATTCTTTGCAGTGGATCCTTGACTTCCATTAAACCCTTTTTTTAATCCTACAAGTAGGCCTTGACTGTTACAATCATTCGTTTAGTGACCATCTGAAGTTACAACTGCATGGAAAAGAGTGACTTACGATCAGTTTCAAAACTTAACAACTGTTGCAACGTCCCCAGGGTCACATGATCAAAATTCGTGTGCTTGGCATGTATTGATGACAGTTGCACTGTCCTGAGGGGGTCATGTGATCACCATTTGTAACCTTCTGAGCTGGCTTCCAACAGGCAAAGTTGGTGGGGGAAGCCAGATTCACTTAATGGCTGCATGATTCACTTAACAACTGTGGCAAAAAAAGGTTACAAAATCACTTAGCTGTCCTGCTTAGGAACAGAAACTCCATTGTGGTCGTAAGTTGAGGACTACATGTATATGATTTAGTGTTGGCAATATTTTAGGGTACATTGAATACTCAGTGTGTGAAAATCTGCATGAACATTATTAAAATATTCTATAGAAATAGAGGGCATCATTCTACAATAGCATGTACCTATTTGACATGGAATAAAAAATATTGTATTTTTTTAAAATCTTTTTCCAAACATGTTTGCAAAAAGGAACAATATCTCTGAATCCTGTTAATAAATCAGTATAGGATACACTTCTAACATCTGGAAAGGCTCTTCAATATTTATTGAAATAACAAATATGAATATGAATTGAGGCAGTTCGGTGCAGAAGTTAAGGTCACAGGCTAGAAACTAGGGAAATGGGAATTCTAGTCCTACCTTAGGCATGAACGCTATCTGGGTGCCGGTCAATCTCTCTCAGCCAAACTCACTTCACAGGGTGATTGTTATGGGCAAATAGGAGGAGGAACAAATATTAGGTAAGCTTGCTACCTTGAGTTATTTACAAAAATAATAATAAAATTTTTAAAAATCTTAATCTAATGTAAAGACTGAATATTTAGTAAGCATTCATATTATTTCTGAGCTTCTAATCTGAGTGGTTCCCCTCTCTTACCCTCAATCTTCCATGCCTTGGGTCTTGATACACTATTTGCTCATAATCAATTGATGAGAAATTATACGTGACATCTCCATGATTTAGAGAGCACTTTGTGATGACGGAACGGAAGATTTTCTTCTTTCTCAGGATAAATAAAATATAAAATATCCAAGAGTAACAAAGGAAGAGACTGTGAGCTAGTTTGCTACCATTCTATCTTAAGGAGCTTACCTTTTTCAAATTACCATAATTTCAATTAGTAATATCACCAGAGGTACCTTGTTTAAATAACCTGTACAGGAGAGAGAGAGATAAAGCATTCACTGTTTCCTCAGTCAGTACAAATAAATTTACATTTTGAATACAACTGTTTGTTCCTGGCACAGTTAATTAGTTAAATGTAAATCAGTTATATCTTTCCAACTGAGTATTTTATTCTCTACTTTGTGAATGGTATTAATTGGATTCTGTCCCTTTTCTCACAGCTGCACTGCTGAAACTACCCTTGATCTCCCTTCCCCCAAATCCTCTGACGTTCAGAAAGCAGATCACACTTTTGTGGAAGACTGTCATCAATCCACAGTGAGTTACTTGGCTTGGGCAAAGGGTCACAAGTGATAATGGATGCATCATGATTTGAATGATGTAATTGAGACACTTGCATTAGACTCTGTGATGCAAACTATTTTCCAAAGCAAAGGTAAGACAAGAAACAATGGTTGGAAAGTAACCAAGGAGAGAAACAACCTAGAACTAAGGAGAAATTTCCTAACTGTGAGAGCAATCAACCAATGGAACAACTTGCCTTCAGAAGTTATGGGTGCTCCTTGCACCAGCGAGACTAGCGAAAATGTTCAAAAACTTAGCTCCAAATTGCTGGAAGTATGGTCAGGGACAAGGGACGTATTTCCATATGTGGTGGACATGCCCCCTTGCGAAGAAATACTGGTTGAAGATCCAAAAATGGATAGGAGAGATTATAGGCCAACCAATTGAATTGAAACCAGAGACATTTTTGCTTGGAATAATTTTGGGAAAATACGATAAGGCTACTATATACTTAATAACGTATATATTGACGGCAGCGAGAATACTATTCGCGCAAAATTGGAAATTAGAACAAATACTGATAGAGGAGAGAATATAGTAAAATCTTAGAAAGTGCGGAAATAAATAGATTGATGATGACATTAAAAAATAAAGAAGATTCGGACTATTACACAATCTGGAATAACTGGTATATATGGTTGAGAAGGAGGAACGTAGGTTAGAAAGAACAAACTAGAGAAAATGGAAATATGTATAGATGCTAAACATGTAAATGAATTTGTATGATTAGTGGTAATAAAAGAAAGTTAGGATTATGAGATAACCTAGAATATTAGATGGAAAATAGAACTATGATATACTTGTAACCCTATTGCGTTAAATTATGTAACGGTTAATACATATCGGATAAGAATGTATGTTAAAAAAAAGAAGAAGTTATGGGGGCTCCATCACTGGAGGCTTTCAAAAAGAGACTGGATAGCCATTCGTCTGAAAGGGTATAGGGTCTCCTGTTTGAGCAAGGGGGTTGGACTTGAAGACTTCTGAAGATCTCTTCCAACTCTATTATTCTATATTCTAGGTTCTAAGTACTAACAAAGTACTAACTGGTGTCTTTTGAGCATTTTGATACAGATGTCATCACTTTGATGTGATCGTGGCTTCTTATGGACACTGCTGCTACCAAGGCATTGAGGAGCAAATGAAGAAATATGCATTGCAATATCGTGATGCAAAAACTCTTCTCCTTCTGTGACCACATTACGACATTGAAATCATGCATACAGTATAAGGGGAAGACTTGTGTTTGGTGAATTTGACAAATATTAACTTGCTCCGAGCATCCGTGTTGAAGTGTATTTGGCTATCCTGTGTAAAACTTTCTTCTGAATCCACTTCTTTTACTTTCCAGAGCACCAGCTCAAATTGCCGCAGATCGAGTTCTGACATCTCCTACGAAACCCCAGTCTGCACCAAAGTTCAGCGGGAGTGTCGACTACGGCCTCATTTCAGCGATCCAATGCCAACAGATGCTGTAAAGAGGAAACAACTGGAGTTGAAGATAGCTGCAGCAGCCCGACACCATGCCCAGAAACGCCGGCAAGAGAGAGAATCCAGTAAATCCCATCTTTTTCTCCTTTTTTTATAACAGTTGTCCTGCCTAGATGGCAGCATGTAGCTGACTTTGGTTGGTCTTGAAAATATAACAAGAGCCGTGGTGGCGCGGTGGTTAGAATGCAGTATTGCAGGCTAACTCACTGCTCACTCCAGGAGTTCGATCCTGACTGGCTCAAGGTTGACTCAGCCTTCCATCCTTCCGAGGTGAGTAAAATGAGGACGCAGATTGTTGGGGGCAATATGCTGACTCTGCAAACCGCTTAGAGCAGGTTGTAAAGCACTGCTAGCACTCAGTCTAAGTGCTAGTGCTATTGTTTTAACAGTTTGCAAAGATTAAAAACTATTAATCAGCACTTGATTAATATTTGGGCTGGAAACCATTGGAACCCATAGTTGTAACCTGACTTGGGAATTGAAGAAACCATCTGAATAAGGCAATGGTAAATCATTTCTGCACTGTTGTCCATCTGTTGTCAGCTGCTGAGCTCATCTGTCATGAGGTCACAGGCAAGAAAACTGAAGTTTCATGACCTCATGAAATGTTTCACCATTAAACAATTGAAATTATTTTAGATTTAATTTCATGGCTTCACATACACTAGTTAGAATGTTGCATTACTGACCTTTGCTGTAGAGGTCTACAAGAGGAAAAAGAACATAGATGCAATTGATTTGACACTATTTCTTGCCCTTTATAACAAACCTCTAGATCAGGGGTCTCCAAACTTGGCAACTTTAAGACTTGTGGTCTTCAACTCCTAGAATTCCCCAGCCAGACAGTCTTAAAGTTGCCAAGTTTGGAGATCTCAGCTCTAGCTCAAGCAGAAATCGTGCATGTTTCGACTAGGCATGTTCTGAAGTTGCTTCTAGTATAGTAATTAGAAAGGGAAGATGATGCCATCACAGTGTCAGGCATTAATCTAGCATTTAATCTTATATAGAGAAAGAGACAAACCTGAAACAACTGGTCCTACAGGAACATCTGGAGCAAATGAGAAGTCTCCTTACAAGGATAAGGAAGAGGAAAATTCTGTCAAACCTAGCTGAGTCATGTAGCAAATGAGACTTTTCTTTCTTAGTGGTCAAATTAAGAACAGAGGTATTGTTTAGAATCAGAATATATTTTCTGAATGCAAAAGTAATATACTTGAAGAATTTGTGATCCACCAAGCACTGTATGATTGTCCAACCATGGATACTTATATACTAGGAGTTTCATGAAGGTTTTTGTTGCATTAAGTTTCTTAACTGCAGATATTGATAATCGCTTAGCAAGTCATATGACTACTGCAGTGTATTTAGTTTAATAATGGCTGATTCTCTTGCCCAACTCTCATAGTTCATTTAATTTTCTAAAGAAATGGTTTCGGTTTAGAACAGGGGTCCCTAACCTGTGGTCCATGGACCAGCACCGGTCTGTGGCATGGTAGAAACTGGGGCCATGCAAACAAGTGAAGCCCCATCCACAGGATTCAGGCAGCACATGAAACCACACCCCCTCCGGTTTGTGGAAAAACCTCCATGGAACCGGTCCCTGTTACCCAAAAGGTTGGGGACTGCTGGCTTAGAGAGTGGCTTACATTAGTTATACATAAAATGACAAAAATATTTTTTCTTCTACTTAATAACAGTTGAGATACACTCAGATTGAACTTGACTCCTGGTGAATACATGGACAGATCTTTGCAGTTTTCTTGGTAGCCGCATATCATTTCCCTATTTTGAGAATTGTTTCCAACTTCCTAATTTATCTTACAGTCTTAGAATTTCCTGGTGGTGTTCCCGCCAGAATAGTAAGCCGTCCAATTTTGCTTAGTTTCTGAGCAGAATTGGTCAGGTGATTTACAAGATTCCAGTGACAATAATGCTGTGTCGTTACAGGAGAACCTTTTTATTGCTAGACAGTGATATCCATTCTTTTTTGCTTCTCTGCTCAGGTCCAGCACTGACTAAAGCCACTGTCAACCATGGAAACAATGTTGATGAGAATCATCATGTCCTGAGCAGTTCCTTTCGTTCCAAACACCGCTGGAGCAACGTTAGCAGTCTCAGCGCAGATAGTGGAATTGCAGGCGGGAATGAGGAGAGAGACAATGCTGACACTATCGTTGGAGGGGGGCCAAGGATTAGGTCATCCAAGATGGAGCGGGCTGACAGTGGTATCAGCCAGGTGTTGAGTAGGAAGTGGAGGAACCGGGCATCAGAAACATTAACATCTCTGCAGGCATGGGAAGCCCATCAACCTTGCACTGACTGTGGTGGCAGAGATTTTCCATTGGAAACAGATGTCCAGAATCAAAACAGGAAACAGGCCATTCTCTGTGAGAAGTGTCTGAAGTGCAGGACAGAACGGAAGGAGTCAGTGTTAGAATTTGTTAACACTGAAGCTAGCTATGGGGAAGACCTACGCATCATCAAAGAGGAATTCTATCTCCCCATGCAAGCAGCTGGCCTCCTAACACAAGAACAGCTGTTGGTGGTTTTTAGCAATATCCAGGAGCTCATTGACCTCAACGAAAACTTTCTGGAGTATCTTCAAGAAGAGATCGAGCAGGCGATCGAGCAGGTAGTGTGTGACTTCAAATCTCAATTCCCTTCCCATTTGCAACAGTTAAATTATCTCTTATTTGTTTTTGAAGCATGCTACTTTGTGACACTCATTTAAGAATTACTATGTCCAAAGGTGCTTCACTTGAAGTGTTAATATCACTCTATAATGCCTTTGGTAAAGCGAACTTGGAATACTGCAGCCAGTTTTGGTCGCCACGATGTAAAAAAGATGTTGAGACTCTAGAAAGAGTGCAGAGAAGAGCAACAAAGATGATTAGGGGACTGGAGGCTAAAACATATAAAGAACGGTTGCTGGAACTGGGTATGTCTAGAGAAGGACTAGGGGTGACACGATAGCAGGGTTCCAATATGTCAGGGGCTGCTACAAAGAAGAGGGAATCAATCTATTCTCCAAAGCACCTGAGAGTAGGACAAGAAGTAATGGGTGAAAACTAATCAAAGGGAGAAGCAACTTCGAACTAAGGAGAAGTTTCCTGATGGTTACAACAATTAATCAGTGGAACAACTTGCCTCCAGAAGTTGTGAATGTTCCAGCACTGGAAGTTTTTAAGAAGAGATTATATAACAATTTGTCTGAAGTGGTGTAAGGTTTCCTGCCTAAGCAGGAGGTTGGACTAGAAGACCTCCCAGGTCCCTTCCAACTCTGTTATTCTATTTATCATCTTGTTGACATCCAATGTATTGAGAACTTCAAAATTCTGAGGAGGTGCCCTCCAGATGTTTAACTGCATCAGATATATCCCAGAATCCTTTCTGCTCATCTATCCTGAATCCCTAGAACAGGTGCATGGAATATGCTTCATCAGCTCTCAAGTTAGTTAACTGAGCATCTGTTCTTACCCTATGAAGTCCATCTTCATTTCCCAAACTTCAATAAACCTGTTGCACTGTGACAACTGCCATCGGTTATCAATACGAGCACATTTCTTTTGGCTGAAGGAAAACGATGTTAACAAGCTGTGATACCTTCTAAAACAAAAAGCTAATTAATGTAAAGACCACGGCCTGTTTATATTTTGTAGTTCATTACTGCCTCTGAAAGGAATGAAAACTATATGCAGGTAGTTTTCAACTTACAACCGTTTGTTTAGTGACCAATTATCAGCACTGATAAAGTTGACTCACAATTGTTCCTCACTCTTAGAAGCAGCATCTCCACATTCAACTGATCAAAATTTGGGTGCTTGGCAAATAGCAATAGCACTTAGACTTATATACCGCTTCACAGTGCTTTTACAGCCCTCTCTAAGCGGTTTACAGAGTCAGCCTATTGCCCCCAACAATCTGGGTCCTCAGTTTACTGGTCTCGGAAGGATGGAAGGCTGAGTCAACCTTGAGCCTGGTGAGATTCAAACTGCCAAATTGCAGTCAGCCGGTAGTCAGCAGAAGTAGCCTGCAGTACTGCACTCTAACCACTGCACCACAGTGGCTCAAATGGCATGTATTTATGATAGTTGCAGCACCCCCAGAGTCATGTGATCGCCCTTTGTGACCTTCCCAGCCAGATTCTGACAAAGTCAGTGGCGGAAGCCAGATTCAGTTATTAACTGCACGATTCCCTCAACAATTGCAGTGATTCAGCTAATAAATGCAGCAAAAAAAGGACATAAAATTGGACATGATTCACACAGCAACCACCTTAACAACAGAAATTCTGGTCCCGACCATATTCAGGGACTACCTGTAATTTCCTACAGAAATTCATTTTGAAAGCACCATCCAGATGGAGTAGTTTTGCCTCCGAGTGAATAATTAAAAGAACCTTAGCTTTGCCTACAGTTAATGAATGACCATTAGGGTAGTTGATTTCTTAAGTATCATTCAAACCGCACTGCAGATTGTCCGTCTTTCCTGAAGGCATTCAAGGTTATTTATAACGGATTGGAAAGGCATTTTTTAAAAAGGCATTATGTTGATCTGTAAGCCTTATTGGTTAACCTCAGAAGTCAGCTGAGACAGAGATGATTATTTTAAGACTGGCAATCACTTTGGGGAAGAGCTTTCATTTAATACTAGTACGCAGTGGTTGCATTTCCCCCCCCTCATACAGATAGTGCTAACTTAGGTCGCAGGCGTACAAAGCTCTGCTTTAATTTTTAAGCAACAGATGGCCTCTCTATAAAATTGGGAGAATTGCTGGCCAAATTGAGTTGGGTGGGGCAAGGGACTTCAAACACTGTTCAACTATAAGCCTCAGCAAAACAATTAACATGGCTAATCGTGGGGGATCATGGGAGCGGTAGCTTATCAACAGTTGAAGGATCACAGGTTCTTTGTCTTCTGGAATAAATAGTACTGATCCAGATAGACAGATGGCTAGAGAGAGAGTAGCCATGGTTCAGGCTATAGCCAAATTTTATACTTGTTTGATTCTTGGCAACTCCAGGTAAAGCTGGAAAAAGATCCTGAAAAATTTCTTATAACTGGGCAGCCCTGAATGAGATGGCCCAAAGGCCCGGTGATCTATTAAGAAGTCTTGTAGATTTTTAGTAAAGAGAAAGGGGTTGTCTTAGAATTGATCATATTCCCACTAAACAGCTTTGGAGGAGGAGGAAGAAGAAGAGGAAGAGGAGGGTAATTTTCACTAGGGGTATGACAGCCCCATGAAAGGTATGAATGCAGCATATATCTTCAAAGGGTTACAGCAGATACATCCTTCAGAAGGCTTGGCTGCTTCCAAGGTTCCCTCCCTTGTCTCTGCATGTGTATGCAGGTACAGTCATTTTGCTTTGTGATTCCCCAGTAGAAATATTGCCCATGTGTGTCCACATAATGCGGAAACTGGACAAAACAGCTGTGAAATAGCTGTGGCAACCCTTCTAGAAGATGTGGCTGCTTTAATACTTCAAGGAGGGGTGATATATCCATGTGTCTGCATTTCGCAAGGTGTCCTTATGAATGCTTTGCACGATCCTAACGTCTGCTTATTTGAATAGATTACCATAGATCAAAGATGAAGTTTATTTAAATTGGCTTTTGCATGATTTCGACTGCAGTCCCGTGCATTTTTATTTGCAAATAAAGCCCAATATATTTAACGAGTAGTTAACTGTTTCTTAGTGAACCTACCTAGAATTCAATAAGTATCCTCACTTTTTGCAGGAAAAAAAAATAACTACAGATGTTTACTTTTGGTGCCTATGAATTCTTATATCCCAGTGATAGGATCTTTATCCATTGCATCACGGGTGTCAAACTCATGGCATCACATTGCCATCACGTGACGTTTTGCGATGTTTTCCTTTTTGCGGAGCTGGGGTGGGCATCGCCTGCGCTTGATGCAGTTTGACATCCCTGCATTGGATCATAACCTTTATCACAATAAAAGGAGAATCCCAATGTAGAAAAAGATACATCTTTGTTTCAGCTGGTGAATGACAAGGCAATGAATGGTTTTGAATGTCTAAGAAGTTGAAACTTACCAATGAGCCCAGTCTGCCTTCATGAATTCCCATTTTCTCAATCCATGTTTAGAAGTTTTCAATTTACCATATCTATACCAAAGAACTGTAGGTTCACCTGCTTTAGAACAAGCCAGCATCGTAAACCACATTCAGATCTTATTATTGAAAACTGCTAAAAAGAGGAAAGATTGAGGTTAACAGTTGAATTATATGTACAGATGATGAACATGTAATTGCCAAAATGTATGAACACTTGAAATTTGAAATGGGAGCATCATGCTGATAAGTGTCTTGCCAAATATTTCTCCTTTAAGCCAAGATAGGAGTAATGTGAATTGAGCCAGTGTTATAATATGACATGTTGATTTATGTACTCCAATGATGCTGGAAGTTCAAACAGGGAAATCAAGGACAATCAAAGAGCTGAAAATTAATTAAAAATTAAATGCTGAACACAGTATTCTAAATATCAGAATTATTTCAGTTCCTCTCTATTATAACAGCTGAAATTTCATTTTTATCTGAAGTCTTTAAATCAAACAGGTGGTCATTAAATGTTGAGATATCCAACAGAACTGGTCCTTTCTAAATTGTCTCCACTTCCTTGAATCCTCAAATATTTCTCTTGTTACAATCCTATATAACAGCCAAATCAAGTCTAATGTTTGTAATATCTTCCAGTAATGAACATAAAGTTTATTTTTCATAGTAACATAATAAGCTTTGCTAGCATTCTAGGCAACCTCTGCAATTTGAGAAGACTTTCATTTAGTTGTTAATTGTTTAAACCAACTCAGATCTTCTTAGCTGACTTATCCCTATTCCACTTTTAGTTCCTGCTTGAGTTACTTTCCAGCAGGGCTGTCAAACTCCTGGCCCACAGACCGGATACGTTACATGCTGGCCATGCCCACACCTGGTTTAGCAAAGGGGGGGGGAAGTCCCAATATGTCACGTGACGCAGCCGTGACGATGTGAGTTTGACACTCCTGTTTTACAGTATTTAGATTTCCTATTTTCTCAGTTTCAGAACATCCTGAACAGTGCTTGATTTTTAGTGCTATATCAGAATATCCAGAGATGCTGTCATTTTGTCTTTATTACTAATGTGGCGTGCTGGTTCCTCTGCTTTCGGTTTATCCACGTAAGCCTTAGTTTCTCTGCCTTTTGGGGAATCGCCTTCCTTAAGCATCTTTTTCTAACTAATATTGCCAATTAACGGAATGTGAAAATGATCAGAAAAGCAAATTGGGAGGAGAATAAGGAGAATAATTGAGAGGAGAATTGTTTACCCATTTGTATTTCTGTTTCTCTTCTTCATCTTGTATGTTGACAGGGGGATGATGACCTCATGACTGTGTGCATTGGTGAAATATTCCTGGAGTTTGTGAACATGCTGCCTGCATTCCAGACATATTGTCTCCAGCAGCCATCCTCTGTGAACATGCTCAATGCATTGGAAAAAGAAAAAGAGTTACTCAGGTGAGGATGGTTCCAAATTTTAACTAGGCAGGAGGTTCAAGAAAACAGGCTTGAAAACAATTGTGCTCTGTGGATGGATAACTGATGAGGTTTTCCAGAGAAACTATTGTTGACTGGAGCCGAGGAACAGATGTTTCTGAGCTTGTATTAATAGAGACATGTTGGCAACTGGAATAATAAAATGGCTTTACTCACCTATTGGTCTCCCTGAGTCACTAAGAGAGCCAGGTTTGTGAACAGGTAGTCTGCAACTTACGACCACAAATGAGCCCAACATTTCTGTTGCTAAACAAGACAGTTGTTAAGTGAGTTTTATTTCACCTGCTAGGAGTTAGATAAGGGTCAGTGAAATTCAAGGAGGGTTAGACTTAGTCCACTTGTGACTACATAGGAATTCTAGGCTGTTTCCTCTTTTAATTCCACCCCCAGGTTTTCCTACAGTTGTGTATGCATGAAAAAATTACGATTTAATCATTTCCATTGTCTGCAGGATATTCCTCAATGTTTCGCAGAATGACAACACCGCCCTTCGTCGCATGAATCTGAGGTCCTTCCTCATAGCTCCACTGCAGAGAGTCACCAAGTATCCCCTTCTTCTGAGCCGCATCATCAAAGCCACTATGGAGTACCACCCAGATTACAGCAGCCTGCTGGAGGCCAAAAGCCGCATCGAGTCCCACCTGGAACACATCAATATGAAAACCAAGCAGGAAGGGAATTCGTGGACTCTGCGCTCCTTCCGCCAGGACAGCAAGAAGAACCGAGAGGTGATCAACATTGAAATGAGGGAAACTGCTCTCAAAACGATGGGCTGGCTGCGGGAAGAAACACGGTTTGTGATGGAAGGCCCCTTACAGCTGGCCCAGCCGCCTGATGGGCAATGGGTGAAAAAGGGCAGCAAGACGTTGAAGTTCCAGAAGATGCAAGTTCTCCTGATGGTCAACATCCGGCGTGCATCTGAGTCCAGTTTTGAACCAGGGGAGCCAGGCTCTGTGAAAGATGCAGTATTGGTCCTTATTCGGGATAAGAACAATGGGAAGTTCAGTTTGCTCAGGGAACCCTTGAGACTCAGCAACTGTGTGGTCTCTGTGGATCCCGACTGTGATGACATATTTGAACTGCTTGAGATAAGACGGGAATCCTTCATATTTCGAGATGGGGACAAGGCCCGGACTCACCACTGGTTTAGGCAGATAAGGAGGTACTCTCGGGAGCTGGGCTCCTGGAAGAAGCGGCGTAACGCTTTGCCCAATATCATGATAAGTGCATCTCACAATAGGTCATGAGACGGGCTGCCCAAGAAATGACTTGGCCGAGCTCTGAATCTCCACTAGGCCTGCTTGAATATCTCTTGTCAACACAACTGCACAAAGGATGAACTTCAGCTATCCAAATAGCATTGGTGCTACCTATGACCACTATCTACTAGGAAGGACTTTCTAACAAGTGCTTTGTAGTGCTGTTTTCACACCACAGGCTTAACTAAGTCAGGTAAAGGCACAGTACACATATTCACGCAACATGGTAAGCCTGATGGATCTTAACTTTGGTTAAGCTTAGCAAAATGTGCAGCCCAGACCGTTGGCCAGTTTATGGTTCCATGTGTTGTGTAATCCCAGGAAGTGGAATAATTCAGTAAATACCAGGTTAAGCATATGGTGTGAACCACAACCAGTGTTTTTAAATTGTTAAATCTTATCATCTAGACCCTAACCTAGAAACCTCAGTGTGGAAGCTTAACCTAGATACACACGTAGGCAGAGTGTTCTCTTACAGCATTCTTAGTTCGCAGCTAATACAGAATCCTCACCCCAAAACTTCTGAGAATAGATAACACAGAACAGTTAGGGATTTCACCGATCTAATCCTCTTTTTTCAGCTTGAGTAGTTGTGTTCACATAGAAGCACACTTTTGGGGAACCTTGACTCTTTCTTTAGGTCTTCCATCAACTCAGTGTAAGAATTCTAGCCTCCCTTTCCTGGGGCCTGCATTTCCTTTGAAAAACACGAGTGGAATAAGAAGATAAAGGCTCTGTGGAAGTAAAATTGCATGAGATATTGTCATATTGAGAACCTATCTTACAGAGCTGGTATCAAGAAAGAAAGAAAGAACTACTTGCTTGAGAATTTCCTATACAGGTAATCCTCAATTTATGACCAATTGTTTAATGATCGTTTGGAGTTACAATAGACTTGGAATAGAGGCTTTAGGGCCCAAAAAACAATTCCAGCCATTGTAAATGAAACTCCCCTGTGGTCACATGACCACATTTTAGGTGCTTGGCAACCGGCTCACCTTTACAACTGGTTGCAGCGTCTTGCAATCACATGACCACAATTTGCAATGGTTTTTGCTAGTTTTTGGCAGCCCCGTCCCCCAATTTGGGAGAATGGGTCCAAACTTTACGACCACATGATTCACGTAATGACTATTATAAAAATGTCTGTAAAATTGGGTCCGGTCACATGGGACTAAGACCATCATGACTTATGACCCAAATTCCAGTCCCCGTTGCAGTCATAAGTAGAGGATTACCTGTAACCACTGAACAAATATGTGTTGTTGGGGATCGTGTCTGTATAAAAGGAAGAGAGGGCAGTGTTCTGCTCTTGGCCACCAGCCTGAGAAGTAACCAGATGAGGTTTTCATGCGGTAGAATGTCAAGATCCAGATTCTGGCCAGTGGGAATGTTTTTTTGCACTTCTTGTAATAAATAGGTTCAACAGTAGTGACAACAAAATCAGTGTTGTCTAACCAAGGAGATGGGGGCAGAGTGGAAGAGGGCAGGCATTTCAGGTTTGTGACCTATTGAGGATAATAATCTTCTCATACGGTAAATGGATACCCATTGGCATCAGATCTAAGGAGCAGGTCTCTTAAGAAATATTGAACTAATATTGTTAATATTGTGCAGATAAGATGAAGAATGTTTGCTATGTGACCCTGCATGACTGTGCTGCGGAAAGGCATCCTGGGACCATGTAATAGAGATTTCATTGTATGTATAATAGTGTTAGGTAACATGCAGGTCAACTTTAGAGCAGTATTAATCCAATAAGAGAGAATGTTTAGACAGTGTCATTGTTTTCACATTTTAGCTTGCTGTCCCAGGAAATACTACCTTTAGGAGTTGTTTTTGCTTCAGGGAGGGTTTTATTTTATAAAGAAAACCTATGAGTTTTGTCCTCTTTTGCTCTCAAGACCAAGTAGGTGCCAGTTTATTGAATTTTACATTGCACAGAAT
>JANHJO010002846.1:167229-178723 GCA_032468235.1 Pseudoxyrhopus heterurus
CTCTTTCCTGCCTCCTAACCTCTGCAGGGATCTACAGATTATTACAGATTCACAAGAGTTGGAAGGGACCTTGGAGGGTCATCTAGTCCACCCCCCCCCCATCTGAGGAGAGGGGAACAAGGGTTCTGGTTCTGGGGAAGAGACCTTGACCTCCAGATGTTTAGCACTGCAGTTGGTGCTAGTCTAGTTGGGGAGGGGCAGTTAGGGTTAGGGTTAGGATTTCTATCCCTAACCCTAACCCTAATCCTAACTGCCCCCAACTAGACTAGCACCAATACTGGTTTAGTTTAAACCATGATTATTCACTACGGAGCAAATTAATGCAAACCCATGTAATATGGATAGGTAGGTGCGTGTGCGCGTGTGCAGGAAGGGCAACAAAGGCTTCCCCTTTTTCCTTTCAACCAGTATTACCCATTATCCACCTTACATCCGCCCCCTCTCCGGACGCGTAAGGACTACAATTCCCAAAATTCCCAGCCACGGCCGGGAATCCTGGGAGTTACCGTCCCGGTGCCGGGGAGAGGGCGCCCCAGGGTCCTTTCCCCCCGCTCTTACCTCGCGGATATCCTGGTCGGCGGTGAGCACCCCCTGCAAGGCGATAAACATCTCGCTAACGGACATGGCTCGAGCACCGTCCGGGACAAAGATTCGCGCCTCCTGGGACCGTGCGCAAAACCGACGGGCTGCCACGCGCTCCCCGTCACGTTCAGCGCAGAAAAGGGTCCTTCTCAGCCACCGTCGCGTAAGCCTGTTCTCCTGGCTGCCTCCCTAAAAAGACTGCGGCATGAAGGAGTTAGATTGTTGCTGCTGCTGTCGTGAACCTGAAAGGACTGGCTCGCTTTTCTCACTGATTGGTTGCTTTGCTTCCGTCCTCCCCGCCCCTAGGCAGAAGTCATCCGCGCTGTCCGGGCAACGCGCAAGACAGCCCTCCGAGAAAGAAAAACCACAGCCCGAAAATCGTCGCTCGCTTCCTCTCCTCAGTTTTGGCTCCAACCAGAGAGAAAATAGCCCAGAGCGGCAGGCCCGTGAAGTTACTATGGCTGAGAAAGGCTCTCGTCGCGGTCTGTGGCGTGATTTCCTGTGCGCTCGGCCCATCGGCGGCCATAGAGTGGAGGACTTTTCTCGGTTTCGGCGCGATTTGCTCTCCTGGGCTTGATGAGGGGGGGAGGGAAAGACGAGACAGTCCCTCGCGTGGTTGGCATGGAAATGAAAGCCGGGCTGCCCAGCGGCTTCCTCGACGGGCGGACGGAGCGTCTCGCTTCAACGTCGGCCTGGGCTGAGACTGAGCGTCGGTTGTGAGAAATGCGCAAAAGCGGGGCAGACGATATGATGGGTTTCCACTCCCGCTCCCTCCGGTCCGCAGCAGCCGCTGGAGTGACAAAAAGATACGCAGGAGAAGATTGCAGTTGCCTTAGCTGCCGTCTCGTTGTGGGAAGCCCCCCCACCCCGAAAAATGAAATATTTTGGGGAACATTAAAAGAGGCAGAATATTACATTTCCCTAAAGGAGAAATGGAGAATCAGGTTCTTAAAGGCAGAAAGCAGCCCCAGTTTCCTTCATAATAAAACAGTCCCAAGCAGATGCCTGAAGTCTTGGATATTTTGTGCCCATTAGGAAAGATTGGGCCAATCTATTCATAAACAAAACACCTTCAGCTCCAGTAGATGGGATTAAGCATTTGCACACACACACACCCCGAAATTCTAAGTACAAGATCTTTTAGGACATAATAGGATTAACCCACCATTGAAATAGCAAGACACAAAAGCCCCTTCATTGCACAATCCCAAGAACAGTTCAAACTTCAAAGTCACAGAAACCTATTTTTTAAAAATAGAGACAGTCTGCAAATCAAATAATCTAACTTTCAGTGTATTAGGTTTAATAAACTATAAATTTATATTACAAATATACTGCAGATTTGGCTTATTTAGCTTGATTTCAAGATCAGAGGTGTAGAAGACTCGCCAAATATCTAGAAAGCACTGAATTGCATATCCCTGCTTTTTTCAGAAATGTAGATAATCAGATTTCAACATCCTGTTGACACTTAGAATTTGGTGAACTTTGCATAATATTAAAAACAGTTATATAATAGCTTTATTTCATAATCAGAGTCTAGCTATAAATTCAAGGTATGTTCACTGAGGAAAATGGAGTTCCTCTTAATTTGATATCTTGAATAAATATTATTAATGGCATTGTTGTTTTTGTTTTAAAAGTTATGTGGAAAGTCAGGGATGCCTCCTAGCTTGTTTGATTGGTTTTATTTTAAAACCTTCCCTCATACTATGAGAAACTATAAAAATGTTAAAAACATTATTATTGTATACAGTTTGAAGCATGATGTATCTCTATTGCATAATTTTTCCTTATATAGGAGCTGTTCTTTGCTTGTTCTTTTCCAGCTCCACAATAATTACTGAAGTGTGGAGATCAGAAATAGATAGTATTCCAAATGTTGTCACAGCACAGATTTAGGTAAGTGAACATGGGCAGTTTTTCACTGTCTTTTTTTAATGATAGACATTTTTATCAAGCATGATTCCAAGATCTCTTAATCATTGACAATTGCATCATGATTTGCCCGCCATTATCCCACTTGGCAATTCATTATTGTTTATTTTTAGGAGTCTTTTAATGGTAAATATCCCTAGCTTTTTGATACAGGCCACAGTTCAGACTTCCCAGTGTACATGGCCAACAGGAAAATTCATCTGCCCCATCCGGTTGAACGTTTAGGTATTCTTACTTCACAACTAACTATGGTGACAATGCATCCTTAAAGTCACCCACTCTATTACTATTACAGTTTTGTAATGAGTAGCATTAGGGAATCTGTGTAAATGTTTTAGCATTATCTGTAAGTAACTAGATTTGCTTGCATATGACATACTGTTTTGTTTTGATGTCTGTTGTGATCATTGCAGCATTTTAGCTTAGATGGGGTAATGTGTACCTAATCTTTTTATCTGATTTAGAGCTGCTACACTGTACTTATCAGATTTTATTTCATCTCACAAACACAGAATGCCAAATGTGTTTGCATAATCAGACATGAGAAATCCTTTCACCTATACATTCACCTGTAGAATGTACCATGGAAAAATTTTCAGTACTTTTTACCATCTGCAGGACTTCCATTAAAGCCCTTTTTAAAAGCAATCACATCAATATGCCTGAGAAAGGATGAGTAAAAGGATTATGTTTGGGAAATTTATAAAAGCGGGTGTGGGGGATTATAACTAATATGAAGAAGAAACTGAAGATGCAAATATAAATTAGTTACATTATATTCAGTAATATAATGAATACTCTGAGAGCCAGTTTGGAGATTCATTCCGCCCCTCTCTCTTTCTCTCCCGCTCTCCCTCCCTCTCTCTCATTAACTTTTAATAGAATTCAGTGGCCTGTATCTTAGACATTTTTTTCTATGTACATAGTTATAAAATGTACTAATCTAAACAAAGTGTGCAGATTTTTAGGAGGGTAAACTAATCCCCATTCTTTAACATGTTGATACACCAGGTGGCAGCAAATTTCATTTGCTTAAGTAAGATTTCATTTTCCACCAATATTTCATTTATTTTATACCAGTATATATTTTTTTCATTTGCAGCACATTTTGCATGAGCAAATCTTTACCATCAAAATCTTTGCCTTTTCTCAGTGTAATAACACATTCTATGATGTGAGATGTAGTTTATAATTGCAGTGTAGATTTTAAGAGTAAGAATACTAGTGGTCCTTTATGAAAACAGTTAATGATGAACAATGAACCCTATGTGTCAGGATTTTGCCAAGCTTCTGATAATGGCTTAATCTAAAGTTGAACTGCACTCACAGATGCTTGCTGGAGAAGAAAGAAAGGACTGTTTTCTGTCTATTTCTCTTTTCCTTTGGAAGCTGAAGACTCTATCATGCTGTATCAGAGTGTTGTATCTCTGGGGCGGTATTCTAAAGGGCTATACAGAAAAGGGGAAAATGGTGAGAATTATTTAGCACCTACCAGTTCTTTCCCCACTCCCTCTAGATCCCTTTGGGTATGAATGGAGCCTGTCAGCTCTAAAATATCATTTCCGAATCCAGCCTTTGAATAATCATACATCTCATAAAGATGACTGGGCAGCGGAGAGAGATTAAATAATTCAATAAAATTCATACGTAAACAATACGTAAAAACAATAACGTGCCTGGGATCAAAAAACACTTGTCTTCAATTTAATGCAATTTGACAGCTGGGCTTACTTAACCTGCTGGCCCAGATCTCTGTGGAACATCCAAATTTTCAAAGCCTTGCAAAAGTCCAACAGGGTGAGGCCCATTTGGATTTTTGGCACAATACTTGTCCACTGAACAGAAGAAACAACCGAAAAGGCATTTAATATTACAGAAAGCTGCTAATTTGAGTATTCCACTTTCATCAGGACAGTAATTTAAGGTGGCCTTCCAGATACAGTACCACTGAATTGCATTTTCAATAACCAAGCAAATAAAGGGTCACAAGATACTGGTACTTGCAATTCAGCTATATCCACGCTCCAGATCCCTTCTCTTAAACATTGGCATCTTGGGTGTTCTTAGAAGTGTGTCTTTTCAGGCCCCCATCTTTTTATCCTTCTGGAGAATATTCTTCCCCCAGGCACTGCGATAGGAGGGTGAAGTGAAGTGAAATGAGAATGTGGGTTTCCAACAGAAAAGAGTGTTGTGGTACCAGATTTTTCTATTTTTTAGGAGGGTGAATTGTTTTATGGTTATATGTATTGTTTATTAATTGTAAACTGCCCAGAATTGGTTTTAAGATAGGTGACTATACAATTGTTTTACATTGTATAAATAAACAAACATAAAGGCCACAGGTTCCCAAGCCCTGATCTATTCTCAAGTCATCTCCTTTTTCACAATGCCAAGATGCTGATACAGAACCGGATTGCTTAAACATCGACACTGGTTTTCTTGCTTTGCTTAATCACTCTTTTGTTATGTTGTATCTAATGTAGAATATTAATCTTATTGGGCACATATTTGTCTGGAAATACTGCATTCTTCTGTCCATTGTAAAACCAACAATAATTAATATATTATCATTGCTCAAACCAGGTTTTGAAATAAACTTTAAGGCTTGGAAAGAAATTGTTTTGCTGTTTTAGTCTTTAGGGCTGCCGAGGTTATAAATACATAGATCTTTCCGGCTAAGCGCATGAGTAAAAGCCAGATACCTGATACGTAACCAAACATAGTTTCCATAGCAAATGGATGGGATGTAGTGTCATTATTTGTTCTTCCACTTCTGACAGGGAGAGTGCATGTTGATGATTCTGCTCATTGAACTAAAAGGTGTACAAAGTCCTAATTGACAAAAAATACATTCATAAGAAAAAAACTACATTCGTTAGGATTTACTTCTTTCCAAAAAAACCCACACTTTTAGAATAGATATAAGTAGTTCAGTTGTTAAGACTGGGAGAATGATAAAGAAATATATTTAGATAAGGTCACCAATCTTATGAAGGCTTTAGTGTTCTTAATAGATACAGTATATGGCACATAGAAATTGAATAATGACTCCTCCCCCATTATTACCACAGTTTGGATCTTCCAACTTTATTAGCATATTATGAACTTGTAAGAATACCTGATAGCTAGACACCCCGTATGTAATATTTTCTTGACATAGTGAAACTCTGGATATTTTTGAAAAACAGTGATGGAAAATCTCTTTGGGTCCAAAGGCTCAGGTAAGTAAGCATGTTGAAGGCCAAAGAACACCATATGACGGGTACACTTGCCAAGGCAACATATTGGGTTCATAGGTTATGTTAAGCTGTAAATAGATTGCTTGGTCTTGCCTTTAGCATGGTTTATGAACCCTCTCAATTATGTCTCATTTAGTTAATTATGGTTAAATACCCAAAACTGATAATGTGTAAATTCAGCCACACTCTCCTCACATTCCTATTCATTGGCAGAGCTGCAGGATAATTTCTAAAGGAATCGCTTGAAGCTATTCCTGATGCAACAAGGCGGCTTTTTTTTTTTGAGGGAAAAATCAGATTGGTGAGAGAAGCATTATTCCTTTCCTTCCATCCATTCCTCCCCTCCCATAAATACATGGAGCTTGTAAAACAGCTTCCACTTACTATTTAAAGACTTGCCTGAAGCCGGGGAGAGTTTTTAAATCTAGTTAGCTGCTGACAGGAGATAATAGCTGGGTTCATTGTTGTTAATCACATTGTTGAATGAACTGTACTTGTCTAGATTCTACATTTATGCAATCCACTAAATTAGTGTTTCCCAGCCTTAGCCATTTTAAGATGTGTGGATTTCAACCTTTAGGATAACCCAGCCACACCATTTTAAAATGGCTAAGGTTGGGAAACACTGTACTAAATTGTAAGTATAAAAATCAGAAGGGTTATGTTCATCCAACAAGCTAAGCCAATTGTGACTTGTTTTGTATGAATACAGTCAATAAGACCTTTTGCTTTTTGATAGAGGTAGATAGGTCCTAAACCTGGGGAATGGGATGCAGGTCTGGGACAATATTGGGAAGTCCACTGAAAAGGATGGAACTTGAACAAGAAGCCAGTGAGCTAGATGGGAGTTCGTGCCTAACTATTTTTATGAGGCAAGAATATTATATCATTCTCTATTTGACAAAATACTCAGGCAATTCTGAGTTGTTTTATATACAGTTGTTATTATCAGGCCAGTTCGATTCCATTTCTATGAACAGTGGAAGTTCTGTTTCACTGTCTGGGAAAGCAGACAACTTTGATCATATCAGTGATTTAGTCACAAACTGTTTTACTTTGTTTCATCCACTGTTGGATTCTGGTCAAGTGACTGTAATAATGGTATTCATGTACGAGGTAGATGCAAAATTCCAGCAAACTGGAAACTCCTTATACTTCACGGAAGAAAAAAGGCTGGTTAAACATAAGCAAATAAATTATGTGGGTGTCTGAGCTACAAAAATATTTAAAGACACAGATTAATTATATGTATATATTTTGCCACATCTCATAATTCACAGTGGTTATATTTTTCAGTCCTGTTAAAGGTAGTCCTTGACTTACAACCATAACACAGTTGTTCTGCCCCTTTTTATGACCTTTCTTGCCATAGTTGTTAGGTGAATCACCACAGTTGTTAAATTAGTAACATGATTGTTAAGTGATTTTGGCTTCTTCATTGGCTTTGCTTGTCAGAAGGTTGCAAAAGGTGATCACATGACCCTGGAAACTGCAACCACCATAAATATGAATCAGCTGCCAAGAGTGAATTATGATCACATGATCATAGGGATGCTGCAATGGTTATAAGTCACTTTTATTAGTAACTTTTCTTTGAACAGTAATGAATGGTTGTAAATTGGGGACTAGCTGTATTATAATAAAAACTCAGGATAAAATGAAATCCTTGAAAAAAATGTACTTGGACCAAACTGTGTCCAAATGTTGTATTTGGAACAAGCTATAAACCAAGGACTCTACAGACAAAGCTATATCATCTTATAATTTTTGGAGAAGATAAGACTTCTATATAGCTCTACTGTAAGTTGAGAAGGGAAAACTTTTCATCTTCTTACATGGCAGTGTGAAAAACAGCTTTCCTAAATATTTCTCCAAAGCAGTTGAAGACACAGGAACATTATCTCACTAGTAACCTAAAAATTTTAGCTGAGGGGAAAAAAGGGAAAACTTTTCTTTGGTCATGTTATTGTTTTAAGCACAATGTATATCCAGCTGATTGAAAGAAAGCTGTAGTTATTTAAGAGAATGACATGCCAGCAAAGCTTTTCTCCATCCCTGAAGGTTATAAGCCCCTCAAATTTCTCCTTCAAGAATTTGAGAAAAAAAAGGAACTCCCAAATCTTGGGAATTGGAATGAATTATAGTCATACAACTGCTATCTGTTGTAGAATCAAGTCCTAGTCATTAATGTAAACTGAAATCCACTCCTGTGTTGCCTAATCCAATAATCAGTTGCTTGCATCTGGCAGCTAGAAATTGTTATTATAAAAAGGTATCATGATGACATGAGATGTTTCATACTGAAGGGTTTTATAGTTACTTCTCATTGTGATCAGCTTTCTTCCTCTTGCAAGGAAGAAGAAGTGGTGGAATGCTAACTGGCTGCTGGTTTTTATGCTCTCCCACTGGTCAGCTGAAGGGAGCATTTTGCCTCATGGACAGTGAGCAAGGATATTTGAAAATGACTGTTTGAGAATAGGTTTGTGAAACTGGTTGCTGTATGAAAATTCCCATAGAGATGCAAAGAGAGAAAGAGAAAAAAGAAAAACAACAGTTTTAGCTACATTTTGGAAAGTCAAAGTAGATGCCACTTAAAATGAGAAAAAAATATGAAAACAATTTAGGCAAATACTGTCCATAGAGAAAGTGAAACAACTTTATATACTTTATATTACAAAATACAACTTTATATTGATAAAGGGAGATGGATGATATTTCATCAGGAAGCAGTTCTGGAGAGTAGAGGTATGTATGTGCTCTTCCTTTTGATTTATACCTTCTCAGCTAGCCATTATATTACATTATATTAATTACAAAGGAGGTCACATTCACTATCTTAAGTTAGAGCAATGATACTATCAAGGCAGGATTTGGAAGGAGTAAATCTAACATCCTTCTTCTCCAAACAACCAGGTCCCATTATTTAATTTTAAAGGAAGTCAATACAGATTGCCCTCTCATAAGACCATAAAGTCCAATCTTGCATGTTCTTCATTCATCAAACTGCTTGGATGAACTCTGAAAAACTTCTCTTTCTACTCAATCAAACCACTCTTTTGCATTGGGATTAGTTCAAAAATTATAATAGTGTTTAATTTAATGGAGGGGAAAATGCTAGTAAATCCCAATGTTTTGAACTTTACAGAATGCTGGCATTTGCTAATTTTGCGAGATTTGAAATCCATTCCTTCAGCGTGCAGGCTTTCCCTTCCCTGCATGGAAATCCTCAAAATCTCAAATCCAATGTCCTTTCTGCTTTGCAACCTTCCCTGCAGGATTCCCCATTAACCCCATTCACCCAGTCGGCTTTCTTACCTAGGGGAGGCTTCTCCTGCTTTCTAGGCCATCACCTGAACCACTATACCCGTGATGGCGAACCTATGGCACACGTGCCCAGAAGGGCACGCGGAGCCATGTCGCCCGGCATGCCAGCCATCACCCAGCCCCACCCCCGCGAATGCATGCAACCCCCCTTTTAGCTCAAAAAAAGCCCGAAAAACACCGGTTTTTGGGCTTTTTTAGCTAAAAATGGGGCGTGCACATGCATGGGGTGCGGGGGGTGCCCCCGCCCCATTTTTAGCTAAAAAAGCCCCCAAAACAGGTGTTTTTCGGGCTTTTTTAACTAAAAACCCGGGGGCTCGTGCATGTGCAGGGACGCACACATTGCATTGTGGGTGGGGGGCACATGGGAGCACATGCATGCTTTTGCGTGCACGATTTTGGCACAGGAACCGAAAAAGGTTTGCCACCACTGCACTACACCAAACTGGCTCTCTGAAGGGAGTTGGAATTCAGCCTTTGGAAGATCCTGCATTTTTTCTTCTTGATAGGTCAGATTCTCTTATTCCTTTTGATATAATCTAGTAATAAAATCCCATGTCCCAAAAGTTTTTGCCTGATGGGAAAGCTAATGAATATTAAGAAAGTTACATGAACATTACAGAACTATATAACATGGCAAGTCTGATTTTAGTCATTTGAAGGAACTTTCTTGGCATAAAATCAATTCTTAAATAGAAGTATGTGTGTCATGTAAGAGCCTGGGTAGAGTTCATAAAGGATTGGAAATTGTGTTTGTGGGTTTTTTTTATCCTTTTCAAACTTATTGTTTCTATTTCATGTTTTGCTAACCTAAACTTTCCATACAGTATAATCTTAATGTAACTTACATTCTCTTTTGTACAGTGGCAAAATTAATTGAATTATCTTTCTGCTGCATCTAGTTGTTTTCTTTTTTAAAAAAAAGCTTTGTCTTTAATCATTTTATTTCTCATCCAACCCTAGAACTAAGGAGAAATTTCCTGACAGCAAGAACAGTTTATCAGTGGAACAGCTTGCCTCTAGAAGTTGTGGGTGCTTCAGCACAGGAGGTTTTTAAGAAGAGATTGGACAACCATTTCTCTTAAATGCTATAGGGTTTCCTGCTTGAGCAGGGGGTTGGACTAGAAGACCTCCAAGGTCCCTTCCAACTCTTATTCTATCCTGGAATGCATTCGAAATACCCTTGCGATTATAGAATTTATGGATGGGCAAAAAAAAAAAAAGCAGTTGCATGCTACAAAACTTTTAATTTCTCGAGTATTTTTAAGGCAGTGCCAGTAAAATGGGTCTGACGTTGAAAACAAGCCTTGCCCAGAAGTCAAATTTCAAATCGTTAAACGGTTTATAAAATGAACGTGACGATAATCTCGAGTACTAGAAACGCGCCCCGCACTCCTTTGGTGTCTTTTCCACAATTTTTAACCCCGGAAGGAAAACTCCAACCACGCTCTTCACTTCCATTCGCTAAGCACCCTTCCGCCTTCACGCGATACCCCGCCCCCCTCCAGCGTAAGAGTACTGATGAAGGTATGCAGCAGTCCCGTGTTGAGCCTCTACACCATTATGGCACACGCCTCATGAACGCATGCGCACTCCGCGCGCTGAGATCATCGCTCCGGCCGCGCTTCAGGATTCCCCCCTCCCTTATCGTTCTGATCGGATTCCGTCACCGTAGATAGGTTCGCTCTTTCTCTTTTAGCCTTCCGTAAAACTCTTTTATTTTTTGACGTCGGGAATTTGGGGCTGGTAAATGTCGACGGAAAAAAAAAAAGCCCACACGACCATTGGGAAGCGGGAAAGACCGAAAAAAACCAACAACCCGCACCTCTCCTGCCACCTAACGCTCGGCGGGAGGTTTGCAACCGAGCCCTTATAGCCCGGGGGTCGAACGTACTAAGCGAAGGCAGGCCAGCACATGCGTGATGATCATTAGAAGCGCCAGGAATACGAAGCGCATGCTCACTTGAAGGTTGGTGGGGAGGGTTTTTTTTGGTACCCTGGCCCTATTGCGCATGCCCGCCACCGGTCCGCTCCGTCTATCCAGCCAAACGGGAAGTGCGCCTGCGTAGCAGCGCTTCCATTCTTACCAAGCCCAAGCTGCAGTTTTCTCGACAACTACAGGGGCGGAGAAAAGCATCAGCCATGCATTGCAGGGGCAGCGGCGGCGGGAGCAGCGCGGATTAAATACGTCTGTTTGCTCCCGTTCCGTCTGAATGTCTCTTCCAGGACGTGCAGGGCTCCAGATAACTTTGCACCCACCTCCAGTGTTAGCAGCGCCGCCGCCACTACCACCACAGCCAGGTAGTCGATCCACCCCCCCCCCCACTCCCTCTCGGCGCTTGCACTGTCATGTTGCATGGGCTTTCTGCATGGGTGGGTGGAGGACTTGGGGGAGGGGGCATCGGCGGCCGGAT